>PVIH01004066.1:47731-147614 GCA_004025045.1 Sigmodon hispidus | reverse complement strand
CCTCCCCTCTCCTTCCCTCCAGAAAATAAGTCTGTAAAAGTCAAGCCATGAATAGAGTGCACAGCATAGTTAAGGGTTAATTGCTTCCATTTTTTATCTTTTTGACTATGAAAAAAAATTTGATTTTTAAATAAGAATTTGAAAACCTCAAGTATACAAATATACAAGTTTGATCAAAAACCAGTGAAATTTTCCAACTTGGAAGGTCATAGAGTCTCTTTTCCAGATATTCAAATGTGCCATGCATGAAATGCAACTCCCCAAAGATACAACAGACTGACCACGTCTGTGTTTCTTAGAAAAGAAGACAGAAAGTCAGGTGTTCTACAGCTATTAGTCAACTTGTATAACTCAGTGGAGAAATGGTAAACTCATCCTTTCTCTCTCACAAACACTCACACACAGAGATAAGACACATATATTATTTCTTATAAATATGTATATGTGCAACCCCCTTAGAGTTGGTTACAAATGATTGTGAGCTACCCAAGGTGGGTGCTGGGAAATTATACTCAGATCTTCTACAAAAACACCAAACACTCTTAACTGGTCAACATCTCTTTAGGCCTAATTTATGTTATTTTTATCATTTTTGGTTTTTTGACAATTGTATATTTCAAATTAGTGGCACATACATGTAATTCTAGAACTCAGGAGTCTGAGGCAGGGAGATTAGGAGGTGCAGAGTATTCTGGGTAATGTATGTCTCTGTTTTTTAACTTTCTATTACAAAACCTTTCAAGCCTACAAAGAAGAACAACAGCTATGCACATGAATACTCATATAATTCACCCCTTACTTTATTTATTTTATCTTTTTCAGATAAAATATAAAAAAATGAAAATCCAAGAAATATCCCCTTAGAACAAAGATATTCTTTTACACAAACAGAAATCCACAAAATTATCAACTACAGAGTTCTGTTATTTAATGTAACTATCTCCCAATGTCTTCCATTGACTTTCTTTTCGCCCAGGCCTTAGCCACAATCTAGTTAGAAATGACATGCAGCATGTACTTGTCAGATTTTTCCCTTCCTCTAGTAAAGCTCCCTGGCCTTTTGTTTGCTTTTTACATGATTTAAAATAATCTAGATTAGGTGTAGGATGTGTTCAAATTTGTATCAGCCTAATAGAATCATTCTTAAATTAGATGCACATTTTGGGGGAAGATTCCAAAGCTGAAACATTTCTGTACTGTCTTCCACCTCACTGGAATGCATGTGGTGTCAGCTTCAGCACCAAGACTCCTAACCAGAGTCACTTGTAGCTGGGACAGGATCTCTGGCATCTCCCTTGGCAACTGAACATTTTATCCTATGGTATGACATCCTAACATGACATTAGGATTGGCAAGATGGTTCATTGAGGAAAGGTGCTTACTGTAGAGCCCCGGGCCTGTTCAATCCCTGAGACCCACATAGGGTGGAGGAAGAAAACTTACTCCTAGAAGTTGCCTTCTGACCACCACATGCACACTGTGGCATGTGCACCTCCCCATAATAAATGAATAAATGTGAAAGCTAAAATAATTAGAATCATATGACTAATTTGTTCTCATTTTTCAATCTTACTGCTTGAACAAAATCAGAATTTTTCTAATGCTTTATTCTTTCACATTTGTTAGTTGTCATCATCATTTAAATAAAAACTAAAAGTTTGTCTTCTTTTTGTGGAATATGGTAGCCAGATTTTTTTTCAGCATTGTATGATCAATGACTGTATTCTTTTTGATGTTCAATTTGTTCACATGTAGAGCAGTGAAAACCCTTCCTTTTTGGCACATGCCTCTGACACTGTTTGACTTCCTCAGGGCAAGGCTGTCAAGGCTTATTTTGTAGTTCCTATCTATACCTATAGTCAACCCAGAAGCTGCTCCATTCTCTTCTTGATAGAGGTAGTATTTAGAAGCCACCATGTCAGCATAAGGTATGCCTAGTGTTGTTGAAAACTCAAGTTTCTTGGTTCTTTTGAAAATAGTTGGGATATATATATCTTTAAAAATATCAAGTTTATATGTCTTTTCAATTGCTCACCAGAGATAATTTTTTTATTTTTCCCATTTTATGAACCTTGACTTCTAAATATATAATTTTATTTACTCATGTCTTCTGTATTATCTTATCTTTTTTAAACATATTTTTATATATCTTGCATTTATTAGCTATCCTTAATTTTTGTGTGAAATAAGTGGTATAATGGAGCCCTATGCTCTGGCCTTCAGCTGCTTTAAGATATGAAAGGAAACAAATGAAAATACACAGGTATGATAGGAAACAAATGCCCTGTTTGCTAAACAGACCTGGAAAGAGTATATCCTATGATTAGCAAAGGAATCCTGTAAAATTCCACTCAGGCTAGAGCAAGGTCTGTCTCATCAGTGGTCATGAGAGAAGCAGACACAAAGTTCATTTGCAAAGTCTTATAACCTCCAAGCTTCTAGAAATACTATATATCCATAGGGAAAAAAGTTTCAGAACTGTGACTGAATATTATTCTTTTCAAGATAAAGAGAATACAATACAGATTTGACAGTGAATACTTCATTGTCTTAACTGTTCTGAAATAAATTTATGTTTTCCAAAATCATGTATTCAATGTATATATGTGTATGCCCATACATGCATGCATACTGAAATAATATAGCATTCTAAATATTTTTGGAATGTTGTAACTCTTTTTTCCTATGACTTAATTTTTTCACCAAACATATTACACATCTTGCATATTTTTTTGTTCTTGCATGGATGTTTATGCTTATTGTCATGGTATTATTGGAATAAAAAGACATAAGATAATATTACACAGAGTTTTTAAAAAGCAGTGTTCACAATTGATCATGCTTAAGAAAGTTTCATCTCTAAAAATCTTTGCAATTATGTTTTTCTTAAAGAGGAAAAGTATACAATATTCATATTTTTTCAACATCAGCAGATGGTAATGAACAGCTTATGAGAAGAGATGACCCAAGTTGCTTCTACAGTAGTAGAAAAGATCACAAAACAAGAGAAAGGCATTTCTAGTCCCAAAGAATTTTTCCCTTTCACTCATCTTTTTTAACCCAATCACAGATTGCTTTGTTGAATTCTACTGTGTCACTTTATAATACAATAAAGTCTTTCCTTTTTTACCTCCATGTTGGAAAACAGTCTTTTAGCATATGCAAAAAGACTTTCTCAGTTCATTTGAGGTTGAGAGTAATTGGTAAAGAAAATGGTTCAGAAGTCTGTCATATCATGGTAACAACAAATGGAAAGAGAGTATTTCAATATGAAATGGCAAAAGGAAACTATCCAATGAGCATTTTTTAATGTGTACTGCAAGAAACAAGAAGTAAGGGAAAATGTTTATGTGATTTCTCCTGCCTTGTGACAAATGAACAATGGAACTGTGGTGCTTTGCATGATGCCAGGCTTAGATTGTCAGTTGATTAAACAATATTATTAAGAACATTCTGCATTGCCAAAGGGAATGAGTTGGTCCATTTTTCCTTCTTATTTAGCATATTGTGGAACCAGTTAACCCAACAGCCTCCAAGCTAAAAATTCTAAGCCATACAATTTGCATATATTTCTGAAAAAAGAGGATTTTCTAAAATGGAAAAATCCTTTCTATGCAATGAAGGGGGTGGAAGATGTATACAAATGTTACAAGATCTATACACGTGTCCACATATATCTCCCACATCAAAATAAAAAGGTAAAAAATGGAAAGCAGCAACAATTGACACATGCCCTGCCTGGGCAGAGTAGATGACTTGAGGGTGATCATTGTCTTCAGCTGGGTCCCCTCTTGTGATTCCTCCAGGCCCCAATTGGCAGTTTCACATCTGAGGATGCTCTGGTCAAACTCAGCACAATTCAAGACAAAACAAAAAGTCTGGGAGCTGGAGAAAGGCATGAAGGGAGGAGGGATGTTGATGGAGGGAGAAGGGAGCAATGAAGAGTTGGAGGTAAGGGAAAGCAGAGTACATTATGGACATGCATGAAGCTTTCAAAGAACAAATTTTAATGTGAATTTTAGTTTTTAAAGAAATTAAAATTAGACAAGTAGGAATTTGGTTCTAGTTTGGTTACTAAGTGTTAACAGATCACTTTTAGCATCATTATCTTTAAAAAGTGACTTGTGTGGCAGTATAATTACCCTGATGATTATTCTTCTGCTTCTCTTGACAAGATTTGCACAGGAGGAATACGTGTTTAGGTCAAGGTAATGTTATCTAGCACTGCCTCACTTTATCTTCTAGTACATTTATCTAAGATATTATCGATCGAACATTCTGGCTAATACAACATGTTTATTCCCATAGTATAGCTGATAAAAATAAGAATGTTCATAAACATCATAAAAATATTAAGATCATAATATGATTACTTAATTTCCTCTTCTCCATCTCCTACAAACCCACCCATGTATTCCCATTGCTCTCTTTCAGATCTATGTTTTTTCATTAATTGTTATATGGATTTATGTAAATTCCTAAATAAAACATGCTCAGTCCACACCCACCACTGCTTCCCCCTACCTTCCCTCCTCCAAGTCCTTCCTCAGCCTTCTCCCCACCCCCACCCCATCCACTCCCCAGGGTGGCAAAGAAACCCAAGGTGAGTCAGCTAGGTCTGGCATATCCAGATGATGTAGGTCCCAGTCCACAACCCCGCCCCCCAGTGTCAAGGCTAAGTAAGGTGTTCTTCTGTAGAGAATGGGCTCTGCGATGTTAGTTCATGCACCAAGAATTAACTCTGGTCCTACTGCAAGAGGCTCCACAAACTGCCCATGCCATTCAACTGTTGTCTACATTCAGAGGGTTTAGTTCCTTTCCATGAAGTTTTCTCAGCTGTATTTCAGAGTTGGTGAGCTCCCAACTCTGAAATCAGATCAGCTATCTCGGTGGGTCTCCTCCTCATGATCCAATTTGCTCATATACTCTCTCCTCTCTCTCTTCAGCTGGACCAGGAGCTTGACCTGGTGCTTAGCTATTGATCTCTGCTTCTGCCTTCATCCCATTAACAAACCTTCATCCAGTAATGAATGGAGGCAGAAGCAAAGATCGATAGCTCTGAACATTTCTTAGTTGCCTATAGTTTTTGTGTAGGGTTGAGGCTTCCTGGGTGTTTTCCTGTTTAAGTCAGCATTTCTATTGGTGTTGCCCATGGTAAGGCAAAGTTCAGTATATTAAAAACATGTAACTGCAATCCACAGGTGAGAATATTGTGTTTTTGTTTTTGTCAGAAGATTTTGCTCAGTGCACACTAGAGCTAACACTGACTGAGGATCCACAATGCTAGTAAGCTTGAAAGAAAGAATTCCGGATCAACTATGCCTGAGTCTTAATTTGGTTGGCCTATTGCTTAGCTGTGACCTTGGAAAGATTCTAGACCTTTTCCTGGCAGAACAAAGCTTATTGGAAAGGCATCAGGTATTTAAAGGTGGAGCTGCCTTAGCATGGTGGCTTTAGCTCAGGTGCAAATATACTTAAAATATTGTTTATGAATATGAATTGTTAAGAAATATTTTTAGCAGAAGGATATTTAAAGTAAAACAAATATCACACTTACCTTTAGAATAGATGCAAACCATTGCATTGTTTAATATTAATATGTGGGAAGGTGCCTAGTCTTATGGCAATTTGATATGCCATATCTGCTTGATTTCCATGGGAGGCTGACATTTTCTGATGAGAAACAGAGAAATGAGTGGGAAGGGGAACATAAGGGAGATTGGGCAAAGAACTGTGAGTAGAGGAGAGAGGGGAAACTGGAATGTCAAAAAATAATAATAATAGTTCAAAAAAGAGGAATTATCTAAACCAAGGACAAACAAGGTCTTTAGTTCACTGATGACCATACTTTGTGAATTAGTATGGTATACAGCTTTGTAGCAGCTGTATAAAATTGTCAGTTGTATTTGGGATTATTGATATTTCATAATATACATTTGTTTATTTTCTGCACATGCCTGGGCATGCTGGGGAGAGTGTAACTCAGAGGTGGATCTTGGGTGTCTTGCTCTATTGTTGTCTCTGAGACAGGGTTTCTCACTGAACCTGGAGTTCACTGATTGGATAGATTTGCTGAGCTGCTGGGATCTGCTTCTGCCCCACAATGCTGAGGTCAGAGGAACCTGCAGTCATGACCAGCTTTGCATGTATGTGCTCGGAATCTGAATTCAGGCCTTTGTGATTGAGCTGCAAATATTTTTATCCACTGAGCTGTTTCTACAAACCTCTCCCTAGTGGTGCAGATTTGAAACAGAAACTAGATTTTCTTTTTAAATTATTCGTGAAATTCTGATTGAATATTTCTCATGACTTCGTTGTAGAGGAAAGTATGGATTTCAAGAATATCTGTTTCATTTCTCACTCCTCAATTTTATCCCTTCACCTGTCTTCATGTCTCACTATATCTCAGATACATGTCACTATGTCTTGTGTTACTTGCTGTGTAGAGAGTTTCCAGTTCTACATGGCTATTATATACTCAGTCACTAGCTCATCACTCTCTTCCTATGAGAACCTTCCATTATTGCATTTTCCTCCTATTTAAGCCAACTACTTCATTTCATATCTCTCAGCAATGTTTCTATGCATTTGTCTTCAACTTTGTTTATTTTCTGTCTTCTGCCTGCATGACATAAGTCATATTTAAGGGTAAGTGCCAGGAATTCAGTAACTATGTTTTTCATGTCTCTGCTATAATTACTGTTACGGAACTCTGTATAGCATGATAGGTACCAGTGATTAGTAGTTAACTAACTGGGTGGATGACATGTATTTTTTATTTTTAAAAAATTTACTATAATACTCTCTTTTTGTACCCTCTCAGGTACCTGTAATAAAAGCCTCAAGACTTTGGAGATTAAATAAATCTACTATATCACTCTTCTTGGAAACCTTTCTTTTCTCCCTCTAGGTTGGGAGTGATGGTTCCTGTGTTGTGTACTAGGTATTTTCATCTTACTGTGACCAAATTCTTGACAGGAATGGCTTAGGAAATGCATTTGACTTTGATTCCCAGTTTGGGTCCATCATGGCAGAGAAGGCATTGCCAAAAAGTTCAGTAATGGAGGCAAGTATGGATGGCACAGGCTGCTTATGTAGTGGTAGACCAGTAGTATGCAGAAAAAGTAGTAGAACTCAGGCCCCTAGAAACCTTTTGCTGCTAGTTAAGTCTCACCTCCCAAAGGATTCACAAGCTCCCAAAACAGTATCACTGGTTCAAAACATTAGCCTGTGTGGGACATTTCATAGTCAATCAAAGAAATATCCTTGAGCTTATCATTATTGTTCAAAACTCACTGTGCTTGCTTATCAAGGTTTCTTCTACTACATTTTGAAGCTAGGAAATTAGAAAATGTTTTTGGAGCAAAACTACCAAATTCAGAAAATCTCTCAAGTCTGTTCTGTGCTCTTGTTTTTGGTGAGAGGAAGATAGATTTCCATTAAGTCCACAATTGCTACAAGTGAAATAATCACAGGATTATCACCAAAATTCAAATATCTCCACTGATTAACAGAACAACCAACCCTCATATTTGTAAGACACTCTGAAATTAAAATCAAGACTTGTATAAGAATGTAAGTGCCACAGAAAAGTAGACCCAATGATCTACTTTTATGAACTGTCCTCCAATGATCTTATGAAATTTGTTCAATTCTGTAAGATGGTAATTTTTTTTTTTTTTGCTAACCCAGCCTTTCTCATCACCTTGTTTTT
Organism: Sigmodon hispidus; assembly: GCA_004025045.1. Taxonomy (NCBI): domain Eukaryota; kingdom Metazoa; phylum Chordata; class Mammalia; order Rodentia; family Cricetidae; genus Sigmodon; species Sigmodon hispidus. Next base: position 139,900 of record PVIH01004066.1, on the reverse strand, counting down.
TTTTAATCTTAATTCTTGAGGGCAACCATGTTGTCACTTTGCTCTTTTTCCTCTTAAATGAGGGTCAGTAATCACATCCATTTCCCCGACTTTGTGGCTTTGAGGTAAAACCTGCTTGTTCAGCAACATTTTACTATAAATTATCCATGATCCATTTTTGCATTTTCTGATTCACTAAACTGTACAATATATTGCCAGGAGCAAATTAAAGACTTCATTTCAATCTGATCTCATAGGTAAAATTTTTATTTTCCTTGTGGAGATGTGTACTTGAGAGGTCCATGTGTGATTATCAGAGACATTCTGCAGAGCCAGAAACTATTTAGTGGTGTCAGACAAGTCACCACAGGACCAGATCCTCTATTGTTTTGTGATAGCCCCAGAAAAAAGTAAGTTGTGACAGAACATGGGAAATCTCCTATAGCCCATCATTCCAACTGGTACAGTTGGGCATCTCTCATTTCTGCGTTTTAGATTCTCTCATTTTTGCACAAAATATCTCTATAGTGTCTTGATTTAGGCAAGCAAGCAGTCCCTGCATTCTCCACAGTGTGGCTGATTAATAATGGGGGCTGGAATAGATTAGAATACCCACTGGGCCAAGAGTTTCTGCAGTGTACCACTATCCGTTCCCTGATTCCCTCATCAACTATTTAGCCCATTTCCCTGAACTTGCCACTGCCTACACCAGCTTTTTATACTTAGTAGCCAGGAAAGCCTTTGTAAATGAAACATGTGTGCTTGCCATTTTCTTACTCTAAAATTATGAAGCAAATCTGTAATGATGCCTTTAAATAGTGATTATATAATTTCCTGAGTAAAGTGGAATATCTTTGAGTGAAATGATGTGCTCTTATTCCCCGAGAACAGTCATGTAACTGAGGCTGCTTTAGACATTTGGGGCAAAGCCTTGGCCATTGCTTACCCCTGCATCTCTCCTCTGCTTTGTGCTTCCCCTCATAAACACCTGTTCTCTTTCATCAATATAACTAGCTGTCTTTAATATTCTCAGACACAAGTAGAAGACATTCCACTCTATCCAGACTGTTCCTGCATCAACCCAGCCACTCCCTTCTCTTGCATAGTTAATTGTTTTTCCTAAGTGAAATCTGACTATATTACATTATGCCATAGCTCACAGTCATGTTGCCATCAGACCTCAACCCCTAGACCTGGTTTAGTTTGTTCCTTTACTCTGCTTGCACCCACCAGGGACCTTATACATAACGCTCTTGCAAAGTTTACACTTAATGAGTTTCAGAAAGTTTGTCTCCCGTACTAGAGATACAATTATTTCTCTATACTCAGAGAGTACCTGACACATGGCAGAGCCTGCTTCATCAATAGCTGTTGAATAAATTGATTGGTGTGGTTTTTCCTCTCATTGGGTTAACAAGTGACTTAAAGCACATAAATTTAACACTGATTAATATAATTATCCAATATGTTTTTGGGTATATTGTCTTTTTATGTTTTAAAAATACTAAATTCTTTTGAAAAACCAAAAAATTATTAAATTAAATGTATCATACATATTTACTTCTATATTTCATGTTACCATTTAAATTTTTTTTTCTTTTGAAAGAAAAATAGAAGAAAGTGAACCTTTTGGTCTTTATAAGATTGGGGTAATTAGAACAGAATTGTAAACTCATGGCTCAATGACAGTATTCCACATTCATGCAATGAGAAGTCCACAGAGTGCACGAGATTTTAATTTCAGGCACATTCACAATCAATACTGATCACCACATTTTAGTCAATTGCTCAGTGATCCATGTCGATCTTGATGACAGCCAGAATTCATCTTTTGAGTATGTCTCACATAGGCTTAGTACCTCTGGGAAAACTATTTTTGGGAGAAGCAAGACAAGACTTAGGGCAATTTGTGAAATAATTGTCAATTTTCCCAGGCGCCCTCAGAAGATCTTCCATCCCATGGGGCTCCTCCAGTCTGAGTGATATTTCATAAGTTCCCTTATCCAGAGTCAAACTTACATTATGAAAATTAGAAATTGTATACATTGTAAAATCATTCTTCGATCATCATACAGAAACTACAATTTTAACCATTGTCTCTCCTAATTTTTCCTGTGAAGTTGTAAACAGAAGTCTCCCCATCCTGTATGGGCACTGACAACAAACCCTATAGTGGAGGAGCATTGCATTTGTTTGGCTTGTTTACAGAGGCCTAGATGACCCCCCAGACAGCTGCATCCTTGAAAAGTACTACTCAACATGGATGAAAACTTCCCCATGACTCCAGAAAGGAAGTGCCTCCCACTTTAGGCAGCCTTCTGTCCTCACTATTTTGATTAGCACTTCCCAAATGCACAAGCAGCTATAGCAGGATTCAATACAGCTGGGGACACAGAGTTAAGTGGTTAAATCTAGGTAACAGGGCTTAACGCTCTCCTTGCCAGTTGCTTCTGTGAGCATAGTCAGCTAGTTTGCTCCTGTTGAGCAACTGCTGTTGGCGATTACTGCTGCTCTGACTCCAGTGGTAACAACTGTTAATCTTAAAGAACCACATTACACAACAAACTTCTAGACCATACCAAGGACTTCTAAACAAACACACCAAGGGCTCATATAACATTATGAATCAGTCTCCTCTATGAATGGATGGATACTCTACAACAGAAACTTTACATTCATATTTGAATAATGCTTCAGTCTTTTTAAAAATTTTAGAAATTTCAGTCCAATCAACTTTCTTTTTGCACAGAGAAAATTGATTAGGTGTTTGTTATCAAATGGTTAGCCAATGTTGTGTTCAGGGCAAACTTAAAATTACATAAAATCATTTGCTGTTTTATCAGTTAGAGGTTTTAAACTCCGAGATAATCTCTAAGATTTGGTTATATTCAGTGTGGAGTCGACCTTGGCATAAATCATGTGACAAGAGGCAGCAGGACAGAGAAGATGAATTTTCTATCATACGCTTTTTCCACCTCATAGCTCATGTTGGAACATATCTCTCTCTCTCTCTCTCTCACACACACACACACACACACACACACACAGGTGCACACATGTGCCCTTGAGGCAGGCACACACATCATCATAGGTTATGTCTTGTCATGGCACATTTCAGAAGAAAACATAATTAGTTAGATAAAGTCAATAAGAAATAAATGGAGTTTCTATCATACTTTGTGATAATAAATAAAATCTGTCAAAATGTCTGGAAGTAGAGAATTTTTTATTGAGAAAATAATATTTGTATTTTTAGAGATCCTGTGACACACTTGTAGAGTTTCTTACCTTTAAACTCATGTTTTCTCTCATTGAGGATGGGAAAGAACAGCTTACAAAAGTACAATGCTAGATACAAAGAAATGCAATATGCTCATTTTTCAAACATAAAATGGTAGTTCAAAGACGAAATGACAGGACCATAGGTTGAAATAAGGAGGCTGATATGTATCTCAGTGTTGCCTTAACATTCACCCTTGATAGCTTCATTTTCTCCCTCTTAAACACATAGGAAAATAACTTAGTGGGGTTTTTTTTAACCTTTTATTGAATGCTTTAGGTTTTTGAGAGAGGGTTTCATGTAGTTCAAGTTGGCTCCTAACTCCCTATGTAGGTGAGGCTAGCCTTGGACAATCTATCTTCCTGTATCTGTCATCCCCCATTAAGTTCTGAGATTACAAATGTGTGTTACCATACCAAGTAATGCTTTTTAATTTAAAAACAGCATAAATACTTCACTTGTAGCCATCATTTCCCTGTGTACATGACTGCTGCACATTCACAGTCATTACTTTGGGACTATGTTTATGTAACACTACCTTCTTTATATAACATTCTGTGATTCATAGCATTGTTAAATTTTAAATGAGTATACATAATTTTTGAAGTGTAGCAGAGCTACCCAAAAACAATAAAAAGGAAAAACAAGAGGCCTTAATACTTAGTTGGTCTGCTTTCATTCATTTCTGATGCCAAACTAACTCTGTCTTCATCCTCTTTATTTATGACCTAATGTTCACAGATAAAAGAGGCTTTGCTAATGGTTGGGCTAATAATGAGCAATTTTCACATTTTCTTTTTCTCATATTTACAAGGCCTTCATTTACCCATAATCTTTATTTCCATTTCTTTTCTGTACATATACTGGCACAAATGTTTTTTAAAAGCCTCATATTTTAAAAGTCATATACAATTTATATGCAAGGTTTTTAAAAATTAAAGCCAATGTTCAGGTACTCATCACTCATTTTATGAGATAGAATTCTCCCAGAGATTTTGTATGATTGATTTCTGGAATATTTATTGTTTATGTTTCGTCCCTTTTCTTCTTTAGACAATGTTTCATAAGTAATCTTCTCACAGTGCTTTATGGGAATTTCACCTGTAAGCATTTGTGTACCAAAAAGTACTCATAAATCTTATTTTTGAGCTTTATACACATTAATTCATTATATTCATATTCATTGCTATACAACATTGTGTTTTCAGATACAATCACTTTATGCATCTATTAATTCTTTATACCATCCTATATTGTTTTATTGTGAAATTAATTCAGTTATTTCTATATTGTAAGTGAAAAATTGAACTGATTCCCAATCTTTGGCCTAGAATGAATGATGCTGTCATGAAAACTTTTAACATGTTTTGGTATGCATGCTTTGCTGTTGCAGAATGCTCTAGAAGTTAGTTTCACCTGAGTGAAATTGCTGGTGTGGACTACAATGTTTACTGAATAATGTGAAGTTTGTTCTTGTTGTTTTTTATAAACATAAGCAGCATCTAGTTTGATCTCTAGTGTGTACATGTCTTGAGCATGTCTTCAGAGCTGCTGTAGTTCATGACTACAACATGCTTAGAAACCAGTCTCCCCATCATCTCACCCATTCCTCTGTCTCTTCCCTTCCTTCTCTCACTTACACAGTGTTCCTGGACCTTGGAGCAAGTGAGGGAGAAGTTCCATTGTGGCTGAATCTCATCAATAACTTGTCATCATCACTTTGATCAATTATTCATTGATAACAGAGCATTGTCTGTGCTCCTAATTCTATCTATCTTTGGGGAATGGAATCCTGTAGTTATAGCATGTTTTCTCATAATGCTTAGTAAGGTTGTGATTATTTAATAAATAAACAGGCAATTTTTTCCTGTTTACAAAATGTTTGTTCACATTCAACAGTCTACTCAGCCATGAGCCCTGTGGCTACATTGCTAACTTGCCAAGAAGAATGTACCTACTGACATATAACAGCTGCAAACCTGCTATAGGGGTAACCAAATGCTTTCTCATTTGAATTGAGGCCTGCTCTATAGGAAGAAATTTATTGCTGTTGTTTGGCTAAATAGATATATCAGTCCCATCAAATTGCCTTCTAAAAAACAATTTATGTCTAGTGACTACTGTCAGCCTTGCCTAGAGAAATTGCCACCTCCAAGTGGAAAGTAATCACTGCAGAGGGCTCTACTTGGTCAACATGATGAGAAAATGTGATTACTGGATGCTCAGTCACAAATGGATCATCTAATTAAACCCTTCTAAGGTTCTAAAAACATTGTGGAAGCCTGGTGTCAGGGGAATGTAGGAGCCAGAAGAAGGGGTAAAGTGTGTGTCAAACTGTTGTGTGGGTATGGCATGACCATTGTACTCATAGACTCATATAAGCTGTAAACACATGGACACACAAAGCCTGCACATAATTGGGAAGTCCGTATCTGTCATGGCCGAGGCAGGAACTTATAAGTAAGGCCCATTGATTTCTGGTTATCTATAGAATTAAAGGTTTCTGGGGGAAGAGAGAAAGAGAAATACATTCTTCAATGATATAGCCCCTGGCAGAGTTTTCATGCTCCTGTAAAATAATCTTTCACCTGCAAATCAGTAAGAACTAGTGAAATGGATTGGGTCATCTAAAACAAAAACTGCACAATGTGCAGGGGCTATCCCTATGGCCGCAGAGAGTTCTTGCTCAAACATTTAAGAGCTCATACAGGATATATCATAGCCAGGTAGGGAGAGTTGAGCTCCCATCCATTCCAGTTCTGCTTCTGGGACCAGGTGCTGTCTGCAGAGTCCCAGCGCACTCTGTAGAGGGGCAGATAAAGTCTGCCTCTCACCATACCCACAGCTGCTGCTGAGGGAATTTGCCCGGCTACCCACCTCAACCTCAAACTGAGCAAACAGATAACTACAGGGGTCACTGAAGGACAGACACAGACCCCGCCCAGAGATGAGGAGGGCTCATCAGGCCCAAGCACCTATATCCCAGCCAGGGAGGGAGAGTGGAGCTCCCATAGGTTCTGCTTCCACTTTCGGGACTGGGTGCTGTCTCCATAGTCCCAGTGCACTCTGTAGCAGGGGCAGATAAACTCTGCCTCTCACCATACCCACAGCAGCTACTGAGGGAACTTGCACGGCTACCCACCTCGACTTCCAACTGAGCGAACAGATAACTTCTGTGGTCTCTGAAGGACAGACTCAGACCCTGACCAGAGAGGTGACAGGAGGCACACAAGCCCGAGCTCTGCAACTGACCAGGAGCCATCTAATCGTGAACCACTGAAGCCATGGGCAAACGTCAGTGCAAAAAATTACATAATAATACAAAGAACAACATGGTAACTCCAAAAGAAAGTGGTGATCTTACAATACAAGACCTGAACTGAGCAATGAACAAACAGAGTTCAAGAGATGGAAGATAGAATCTCTGAAGTGGAAGACTCAGTTGCTCAAATAGATATATCAGTCAAAGAAAATAGTAAAACTAAAAAAGCTATAACTCAAAATGTTCAGGAAATCTGGGACACCATGAAAAGACCTAATTGGAGAATAATAGGAATAGAAGAAGGAGAAGAATACCAGCTCAAAGGCACAGATAATGTTTTCAATAAAATCATAGAAGAAAACTTTCCTAACCTGAAGAAGGAAATGCCTATAAAGATACAAGAAGCTTACAGAATACCAAATAGATATGATCCCCCTCCAAAAAGGCAGCGCGCCACATTGTAATCAAGCCACAAAACATACAGAACAAAGAGCAAATTTTAAGAGCTCAAAAGAAAAGGGCCAACTCACATATAAAGGCAGACCCATCAGAATAATGCCTGACTATTCAATGGAAATGATGAAAGCTAGAAGGGCTTGGTCAGAAGATATACAGATGCTTAAACAGCATGGCTGCCAAACTAGAAAGAATACTATACCCTGCAAAATTATCAATCACCATAGATGGAGTAAACAAGGTATTTCAGGACAAAGTCAGACTGAAAGAATATCTGTCTACCAATCCAGCACTACAGAGAGTATTAGAGGGGAAACTCCAACCTAAGGACCCCAGATACACCCACGAAATCACAAACAATCAATAATTCCACAGAAGAATACCCTAGAGAAAGGAAATACAAACAAGTTACCACCAAAAATGGCAGGAAATATGAATCAATGGTCACTAATTTCCCTTAATATCAATGGTCTCAACTCTCCTATAAATCGTCACACACTAACAAGATGGATAAAACAACAGAAGTCATCTTTCTGTTGCCTACAAGAAACACACCTCAACTGCAAAAACAGACACAGGCTTAGAACAAAGGGTTGGGAAAAGATTTTCCAGTCAAATGGTCCTAAGAAACAAGCAGGGGTTGCAATCCTAATATCTAACAAAGTAGACTTTAAGCTAAAAGCAATAAAAAGGGACCAAGAGGGTCACTACTTATTCATCACAGGAAAAATTGGTCAAGAGGAAATTACAATCTTGAATATTTATGCCCCTAATATAAAGGCACCTACTTATGTAAAAGAAACACTGCTAAAGCTCAAATCCCACATCAATTCTTACACCCTAATAGTGGGAGACTTCAATACCCCACTTTCAACCCTGGATAGATCAACCAGACAGTCTCAACAGAGAAATAAGGAATCTAAAAGAGGTTATGATGCAAGTGGATTTAATAGATATCTACAGAAGCTTCCACCCAAATGCAAAGGAATATACATATTTCTCAGCTCCTCATGAAACTTTCTCCAAAATTGACCACATAATTGGTCATAAAGCAAATATCAACAGATACAAAAAAATGGAAATAATCCCTTGTAACATATTGGACCACCAGGTCCTAAAGTTAGAGTTCAACAACATCAAAACCCAAAGAAAGCCTACCAACTCATGGAAACTAAACATCACTCAGCTGAACCATCTCTGTGTCAAGGAGGAAATTAAGAAAGAAATCAGTCTTCCTAGAATTCAATGAAAATGAATCTACAACATATCCAAAGTTGTGGGACACAATGAAAGCAGTCTTAAGAGGAAAAGTCATAGCACTAGATGCCTATATGAAAAATCTAGAGAAATCCCCCACTAGAGACCTAACAGCGCAGCTGAAAGCCTTAGAACAATTAGAATCGAACTCACCTAGAAGGAGTAGACAACAGGAAATAATCAAACTTAGAGCTGAAATCAATACAATTGAAACAAAAAGAACAATACAAAGAATCAATGAATCTAAGAGTTGGTTCTTTGAGAAAGTCAACAAGATAGATAAGCCCTTAGCCAAACTAATCAAAAAACAGAGAGAGAATGTTCAAATCAACAAAATCAGAAACGAAAAGGGGGACATAACAACAGACCTCCAGGAAATACAAAGAATCATCAGATCATATTTTGAAAATCTGTATTCCACAATTGATCTATATCTGTAACATTTATAAATAAGGCACAAAATTAAAACTTATTTTTTCTTAAAATTCACTATAGTTTTTAATATTTCTTAAAAATTTCCACTTCTTTGTCTTGCTTTATTTGATTTGTAAAATCATTTTGTTAGTCTGTTCATTGATGTTACTCCTCAGTCCTACTCACATGTCATTTTCAAACCTATTGAGGTTCATATTTCTACTTTTATGACTTCAATTTATAGAATTTTGTTGGATTCCTCCCCACATCTTCACAACAAATAATATTGATGTTGTAGGCTCTGCTTTTAGCCTATCTTTATTTTCAGTGTTCAACCAATGGAAGAGAAGCTCTCCACAGACCTCCCCTGTGGACTTCTGTCCTGTGAATTCAGGTCCTTAGGTTCAGAGATGTTTGACTCTGATGCTGTGTTCCCTAGAGATAACCACCCAGAAAAACTGAGATCAATGATACATGAAAATACCTGGGCTACTAGCTCTCAGGGGCTGCAAGACTCCCCATCATCCGTTATCCAGGTATGAACAGGCAGGGTCTCTGATAGTCTCTTCTGAAATGAGTCTATTTTTCATTATTCCTTGTCTTTTTGAGTGTAGTCACTCAGGATTCCTACTTCGTTTCTTATTAAGCTTCCTATGTCAGATTTCTGGGCTCAAAGATTTTCCTCCAGGCCATATCAAGTGATATATGGTACTGATGGACTGCACATCGGATAGATCATGCCGAGCATGAATATGACGTGGCTCGGACACATAACATAGGATAAAACGTTTCCTTCCCACTGTAGTTTGTTATTCATACAAATAATACATTGAATCAAAATAGTAAATGATGAAAGCCAGTTACACAATATGTGTCCTATATGATCTTAAAGATGGACAAAAGTAAAGCCTCTATGAGAATTAGTGATGAGATGAGAGGGGCGACTTTGCCTCCACATGAACATCTACATTCAGTTGCCTCCCACATGTGTGAACACACACAGATACATACGCTTCTATATAACTGAACACACACATGACACATGCATGTCTACACACACATTTGCTAGGTGATTGTTGTCCTATGTTCTTTCTCCTCTCAAATACATTCTTAATTGAGAGTAAGGGAGGCATAAACAAACAAACAAACACACACAGAGAGAGAGAGAGAGAGAGAGAGAGAGAGAGAGAGAGAGAGAGAGAGAGAGAGAGAGAGTTATCAGCATGACTGCAAATCACAACTTCAGAAACAGTTTCCTGGGTGGGTTTTCCTTTCCCAATTGGCAGAATCTCAGCCTAATCCTGGCTTCTGACTTCAAATGCAGTAAAAGAGCAGAAGCTCATATTTGCACTTTCCACATGTTCATTTTATCTCGTTTTGTTTCTGGACATAGGGTGGTTAAATGTTGAGATCCTGGGTTGGAATCCAGCCTGTGCTTTCTTCTATTAGACACTGTGGCTTGATACCAACATTCATTAAACCTCACCTTTCTCATTGGCCATTTGGGCATAGTGACAGTACCTACATAAAGGATTACTGCCAGAATTTGAGATATATTTATGGTCAATTTTAGTAAAGAAACATTATTCACCTCGTATTTATCTTTATTTTATCTTAGTTTTTCTCTGAGCCTATTAGCACTATTCATTTAGTCTCATATTTCCATTTTCCTTATTCTCACTGCCATATGCACCATGCCACAGTTCAAAGTAGATGGTGGCAAAGTGCCCAGATACTTTTATGATCTCAGAGAGTGTTCTCACAAATTGAATAGAAATGATAGCTTGTAGTCAGAAGTTTCTCTGTCCCACTGGACTAGTCCTGCAGCCTTTAGTCCCAAATACAGACACAAAGGTTTATATATTAATTATAAACTGTTTGGCCTATGTCTCAGGCTTATTACTTGATAATTTTTATTCTTAAACTAACCCATAATTCTTATCTATGTTTAGCCACGTGGGTTGGTACCTTTTTCTCAGTGCAGCATTCTAGTCTTCTTCCTCTGAGTCTAGCTGGTGTCTCATGCTATTCCTCTTCCCACAATTCTCCTTGTCTGGTCACCCAGCCTATACTTTCTCTCTGCCTAGCTTCTGGCCAATCTACATTTTATTAAATCAATATTTACAGTGATGAATATTTATAGTGTACAAGAGCATAATCCCATAGCTTGATCAAATGATAGGGAAAAACCTTCCACAACGTTCTGTAGTAGACTTTACTCTTAAATAAAATATATCTGATGAGGTTGGTGAGAAAAGTCTGTGCATGTGATATAGAAAAATAATATCTGACATTCTGACAAATGGATGCCTATATGTGCTTGGACAGGCTGATAGGTCTGTTGCCATGACCTGATGGCTTTGGAATTGACTTGTCTGGGGCAATGGATGATGAAGAAAGGACAGACACATGTACAGAAAACTGGGGATTGGATGGAGATGTAACAGCATCCTTTAGACTCCACACATTTATTCTACATGGCTGAAAAACGAGATGGGTTAGCTAATTTTAATAGTGACACAATGTAGAGGGTCAGTCTCAGCATGCAGTCATCTGGAAGGAAGAAGCTGTATTGGGTACTTTATGCACACAACTGTCCATATTTCGAAGAACAGAAGGAGACCTTGCCATTCCCCTGAAAATGACCTTGGGAAGGCCTTGCCATCCTCATAGATCTGAGACAGGGATACTTGACAAGTTGTGCTGACGTCATGAAGGCTAGTGTACAGGAGAACTCTTGCTCCCCACAGTGTGCGGCATTTACCATATACTTGACAAGTTGTGCTGACGTCATGAAGGCTAGTGTACAGGAGAGCTCTTGCTCCCCACAGTGTGCGGCATTTACCACATACTTGACAAGTTGTGCTGACGTCATGAAGGCTAGTGTACAGGAGAACTCTTGCTCCCCACAGTGTGTGGCATTTACTGTCTGTGCTGTTTGATCTTCAGGCTTCAATCTGCTGGTGTCTGTTAGTTATGAAGCTTCATGAGTAAACAAAAAGACATTTTAGAAGATAGTTCCAGTGTCCAAGTTGTTTCGCTTTGTCATAGACACACACACACACACCACGCACACGCACACACTTTAACATAAAAATAGCTAATGGCCTATGCTCATATGTTACATAATCATTATAAAGAATAAAGGAATAGAGTTAAATAGTTTCTGGTGAAAAGCAAGTGCTCAATAGCTGTAGATTCTGCTCAAGGGTTGTGGAGAACTGAACTGAAGGTGAGAAGTGAGAGCAAACAGGAAATGACACTCTGAAGCTGCTTTGTTCTTGGCAAGTATAACCTTTGTCTCTTCCAGAAATGGGGAGTGGCCTCAAGTGGGAGATGAAAAGATCCTGATGTATTTTTGTGACAAACTGTGGGCTACACATCCCATTTTATTCAAGGTACCATTTCCAGGTCGCAAGTGTGGTAATTAGCACTCTGTTAGTGACATTCTGTAAGTGGATTACAGATTACAGTTATGGTGTGTACAAAGCTTATTGGATAAGTGTCCTTAAGAAAGGAAAAGGCATTAGTCTTTTAAAGATCAATAGGATAATAAATTGTGTTTTGTTCCTTATCCAGGTCTAGTGTTTACCTTAAGGATAAATGTTCCGCCTGCTCACTGCTCCTCTGATATTCAGTACTTGTAGTCTCATGAAACAGTTACTATCTTCATGAAATTTAAATCTTCTGCTTCTGTGATGGATAAATGTCATGTGAGTGGAAAATGGATAAAACTGAAAGAAGATAAAAGAGGATGGGAAGGGGGCAACTCTGCATCACACAAGACTTTGCGCATGCCCATTAAGCAGCATGTGTGCATAGAGGTCACCAACAGAAGCGTTCTGTGCAACTCATCTAAATTCCCTCCAAGATGCCCTTGCAAGAATAGCCTCTTTATCACTTTCTCAGTCACTTGTGTAAAGCTAGATTTCTGACTACAAAGTACTTAAGAACAAACATAGATGTTTTTATTACTAACAAGATACTCATTTCCTATTACATTCATCCCTTTTGAGTCCCAAGTGTTAATCTGGCTTAAAATAGCAAAAGAGCCATGGGCCATGATGCCATCCACCAATAACAAAGGTAGTAGAAAAGATAGTATTTCCTTTCCTTTCCTTCTCTTCTCTTTTCTTTCTTCCTTCTTTCCTTTCTTTCTTTCTTTTTTGTTTTTACCTCCCTCTATTAAGTTTCTTCTGTTGAGGTGACACTTTCTAACACTGTGAAAGGTGCTGTGGGAATGAGAATATAAAGGAAAAAAAAGCTCCCTTAGTGTCACCTTCATTGTTCTCACTAATGAAAATGAAAGACTCCTAGAAATAAGAGTAACTTTTTAGTATTCTTTATCTGCATTGATGTGGCTACAAAAGAGGCTGTCAAGAGTTTTTCCAGAGAAGTATGTAGCACAGAGGTATGAAAATGATTTAACAAATGTGGTGTGTTTACTACATGCTAGGCAGTCTGAAAGTACCATTAATCTGGCTGGTTGATCAGAAGGGATGAGCAATTCAAGGTCAAATTGCTGAATGGTTCTAATTTCTTCACTAACAGTAAAAAGAATATATTGTTTTTCAGTAACCACTGGCACTACTGAGTATGTGGATGCATGGATGTAGATAAAATGTGTGTGGTTTGTATGGGTTGTGTTTATATGCCCTGTAATTCCTACATAAATATGCCTAGCCTGGCTTTTGTTAATTGCTAGTTAGAGTTATGGTGATTAAAGTAAATACAGGAGTACAAGCAAGAATGCTTTAAAATAATAGCATAATCATTACTAATTCATCTTATATTTATTGTGGTATTAATTCTAATGAAACTTCTTGATATTAATGTTAGTGTTCTAAGTACTCAGATTGAATTTTTCACTCCGAGTCAGAATTAATTAAATGAATGGTTATTATTACCTGTGTAATGAGGCTGGAAGGGATGTTATTTTGTTGTTTACAAAATCAATGGCAATGCTATAATAGTAAAGGCTTGTTTTTATTCTTTTGTGTTGATTATCAGTTCTTCCCTAATTAATGGGTGCTTTTTATGCAGCAACAGTGATAGTGTTTTGTAGATTACAAGATCATGACCTACATGATATACTTATGTGGCCTTCTTACTCAACAATTAAAAATCCTAGGAAAATAATTGCAAATTGAATAAAATTTCTTAGTTTTTGTAACATTTTTAGATTGTAATCCATATGGACAAAGAAAGATATGAGGGCTTAAAAAATCTATAAAATGCTCTCGTCTTATAGGACCAAGTGAATTAGGAATGGCTTGTGGTGATATATTGTATTTTTAATAAAATCATCCTGGAATATGGGAGAACAGAATCATCACAGTCAAATCATGCAAGTCAGAGAGTGGTAACCCATGCCTTTAATCCCATCACTCAGGAGACAGAGATCTTTTTCTGGATTTCTATAAATTTAAGGCCTAGTAGCCAAGCAGTAGTGGCTCACATCTTTAATCCTAATTCTAGGATTATGATACAGAATTGATTCAGGAAGTGAAACAGATGAGTAGGGAAGATATTTAAGGCAGGAAAAGGCAGAAATTCATTCATTCTGTAGGAGTGACCAGCTAGGCTGAGGACCCTTAAAGATACCATTTACCCTGTTCGGCCTGAGAAGTTGGCAGGGTGAGAATTGACTGTGGTATGTTTCCTCTCTCTGATATTCCAGCTTTGCCCCAATATGTGGCTCCAAATTTTCATTATATGCTAACTAGAGTTTGCATAATATATACCTGGTGTAATAATGTACAATAAGAAAGTATAAACTACTGTGAAAGTAGTTATTATTTAAAGTCTTTTTATAACCCTGTCTGTATATTTATTATTATAGTCAGTATCATTTTGAAGAAGAAGAATTTGTTAATTGCAATAAAATATTTAGAGACTGGTCATGGTGGTGCACACCGGCCAATTCTAGCTGTCAGCTCACAGAATTGTAGCAAGTTCAAGGGTAGCCTAGGTTATACATGAGAGAATGTCTCTAAAACAGAAAGGAAAGTAGAATGAAGGAAACAAAAAGGAAAGAAAAAAGACAGAAAGACACAAGCAATGCCACAATAACAAAAGAAAGAAAATAATTTAGGATATTGTTTGAAGGCATTGAATACTCATTCTACTATCTTGCCAATGTGACTATTCAAAGTCTAAGTATTGTTATTTGTTTATTTAATATAGAGTCTTCTGTATCCAAACGTAGTTGGGAATAATTTCAGACTTCTGGTGGTTCTGCCTCCCTCTCTCAAGTGTTACAGAGCACTCAGTTTTAAGTGTTGTATATAGAGGAAGAACTAACTTAAGAACCCTTCATTGAATGGGATCTATTCATCTCCATGTTTCTGCCTGAAGAATCGAGTGTTCAGAGGGCCTGATTATGCTCAGCTTTGCAATTGAAACAAGTTTTAGAAAGTAATGGAGAAATCAATTAGCTTTGTAACTAAAGAAATTCTTCTCAAACTTCAATAAATTGCTGACTATTAGTTTCAATTTCTAGTGCAGGAAAGAGTCTCATTACTTTTTTGCTGCTCTCCATTTTTTTTAATTGAAACTTTGTGCCAAAGACTAGATTAAATAGGTGGTCTGCTTTGTACCTGATGATTATTCAAGATTTAATAGAGTATTAATCAGTTCTGGGTAACTGACTAAATTCTGGGAGCTATTGCAGTGTTGTATGTTTCTGGGCCAGTAGGTGGGGAGTGAATCTTTGGGTCCACCAGTAAAGCAACTCAGTGCCTCATTTTGCATGCAAGGTCATCACTATTATATATTTAGACTTATAAATTGTTATGTTGAGACTTAAAAAGTTTTTTTTTATATTTATAAAACAGTAGCCAGTGAATTTATCCCATGGGTGTACTGACTTGCCTTATGTATGATAGTCCTCTCTATTTTGTCATGCATTTGTTGAGAAGAGATAAAGAATAATTTACTAACCAAAATAGTATGTTTAACATCATATAATAAAAGTATTGAATTCATACAAAAAGATTTTGCATAATGTTTATGTGTGACAGCAATTTCCAAGTCTTGGTAAAGTGCCCATCCATTTAAAACACACCTCAACAGATAGCGTGGTGTCTTTCAGGTTAGAGCAAATTCTTAAGATATGTAAACAACTGCCAATTTTCATGTTGTGCTGCTGAAGGAGTTGGCAGTAGTTAGCAATGGGTAGATAGCAATTCTGGATCCAACTGGCTACATCCAAATGTTATAGCTACCTGGGAAACCGTGTGGATGCATACTTTGTAATCACTGTGAATACCTGTTAGACCTGGTCAGTGTAGAAAATATTGATAGTCTGCAACCTCAGTCTCATATTAGAAGGATGTAAGATTAAGGGGCTACTTTAACACTTACTGAATGGGAATTGGATATGCATCTAATTAGAATACATTCTGAATGAGAATACATCTAATCACTAATGTAATAGTCCCCTCCAAGCTTCAGAGGAATATTAAACTAGGCATTAAATCTCAAAGTGCATTACACTAAAATACATAAATGAAAGGGGAAGGGAGGGGAGGGAAGGAGGGATCAAGGATGAGATTCCATCCCAAGTTGGTGGTACTCTTGGACCTGATTCCATGTTCTCCTCACCATTATGAATAATCACACTCTCTGAAGCCATAAGCCAGAATAAACTTTCATCCTTAAGTTGCTTCTGTCTATGACACAATTTTTTATAATATTTATTTATTTTGCATCCCAACATCAGTTTCCATTTCCTCCTTTCCCCCAGCCCCTTGCCTCACTTGCCTTCTCTGTTTCCACCCCTAAATCCACTCCTTTTTATTTCTGTTTAGGAAAAGCAATCCTCCCATTGATATCAACAAAACATGGGACATCAAGTTGCTATAAGAATAAGCACCTCTCTATGTATTAAGTCTGGGCAAGGAGACCCAGTATAAGGAGTAGGTTCCCCTAAACCAGCAAAGGAGTCAGAGATAGCCCTTTCCCACTGTTAGGAGTCCCACAAGAAGCCCAAGCTACACTGTCACATATATGCAGCAGGCCTAGGTCAGGCCCATGAAGCTCCCTGGTTGTCATTCAGTCTCTGTGAGCCCCTATGAGCCCAGGTTACTTGATTCTGTGAGTTTTCTTGTGATGTCCTTGACCCTTATGGCTCCTATAATCTTTTCCTTCCTTCTCTACAAGACTCCCTGTGCTCCCTCTAATGTTTGACTGTGGATCTGCATCTGTTTCCATCAGTTGTAGGATAAAGTCTCTCTGATGACAAATGGGATAAAGCGCAATCTATGAGTATAGCAGAATATCATTAGGCATCTTTAGACTGACTGACATTTTTCTTTTTCCTCCTGTTGTATTTGGTTCTTTTCTAGGTCTCTGGGTCATCCAGGCTGCAAATTCTGTTGCTCCAGTGTTAATGGTGAGCTCATTCTCCTGTATGATTTTTAGGCTAGACCAGTGACTGGCTGGATACTCCCTCAGTCTGGTTCTAGGCCATGTGGATATATATTAAACATTTAATAAAACCTGAATATTGGGGAGAGAGCACCCAGTCAAATCCTAGGCAGCCAGTTCAGGAAATTCTTTTTTTTTTTTTTTACTTTATTTATTTATTTATTTGCCTTGGTGTTTGCCTGGAACTGGAACTACAGACAGTTGTTAGCTGCCATGTGGGTGCTGGGAATCGAACCCGGGTCTTCTGGAAGAGCAGTCAGTGCTCTTAACCGCTGAGCCATCTCTCCAGCCCCCAGCTCAGGAAATTCTTAAACCTTGAATACAAAGATAAACAGCTGAGTCAGTCACACACACCTTTAATCCTAGCACAAGGAAAGCCAGGAGTGGTGATCAACATCCTTGACCCCACCACTCCAGAGACAGAACTTATGTTTCTGTGAGTTCAAGGCTACATGCCTTTAATCCTAACCTGGATGGGATAGGCTATATAAGGGCTTGTAGAAAGCCGGAGAAAGCAGAAGCCTGGGAGGAGCCACAGGCAGAAGGGACTGACAGAAGTGACCAGGAGCAAGGCTAGGGAAGTTGCAAGACAGCTGGGTAAGAATTGACTCTGATGCTTCCTCTCTCTGATATTTCAGCCTTCCCCCAAAATTGGGCTCTGAGTCTCATTTGTGATACTTCAAGGCCACCCTTATCACAACACATCCCATAGGCAGGACAGATTGTAGGTCCTGCAGGTTGAAGTTAATGTGGCTGGGTTGGTTTCCCACTTCCTCCACTTGAAGTCTTGCCTGGTCACAGGAGGTAGCCAGTTCAGTCTGTATATCTGCCATTTCTAGGAGTCTTAGTTAGGGTCAGCTGTGTAGATTTCTGGGAGATTCTCTTGAGACAGGTAGTCTCTTTTAGTATTTTTCCCCTCCATCCCCCATCCTGATTACTTATTATCTGTAAAATAAAGGATAACTGTGATACAATCCACAGACCCAGAAAGAATAGGTAACAAGGAAGGCTAAGGGGTGGGGGACACCTGGATCTCCCTGGAAGGGGGAATAGAAGAGATTTCTTGAGTGGATTGAGGGTGGAGGGAATGTGAATGAAGTCATAATATTTTACCACAGAAACAGAAAAAAAAACTGTAGTAGGCAGAAAGATGGATGGATGGATGGATGGATGATGGACAGATAGAAAAGAAAGGGCAGACAAAATAGAAAGAATATATATTTATAAAGTTATGTAATGGAAAAATAAAATATAAAGTTTAGGAAAATACACACAAAACCAGGATTAAGGAGTTTCTTTGGTGAGTTTAATTTGCAGACTGACTGAGACTTTAGTGTTGCATATCTCTCACTCAACTCTGTACAGATGCAGGACAATGGCTGCCACAAAGTCCCATGGTCATTGTTACTATGAATGAGTAGGACTGTGCATGGAGAGGTTGCATAAATGCTCCATGTTCTCCACATTTTTATTTATCAGTAACAATATCCATGCTTCTAAAATATCAAACACCCACTCAACCCAAGAAACAAATATCTGATCCCAAACTTATTGCAGATAATTACTGAATCAGATATCCATTGGGAGCAATTATTTTTAAATAACCGTAGCTATTCTGATTATACGGTCTTTAGGTTTTCACTTTGCTATATTTGGTCTCAAAAGAGAAGTGGTAAGATCAAAAGAAAGGTAAAAATGAGACTGACTTTTGGGTAAAGAGAACTTGAATTACTCTAGCACTGCAGACTCCCCACAAGGCATGTACAGTGGGGCAGTTTGGTTTTAGTATTCAAAGAAATGGAATGTTTTAGCTTTTATCTTTTTGTTTTTCTCTTACTCTTCTTCATACAAGGATGGTTTTAAAATTTATAAACATGAGCAATATATATTAGACACAGGACAATGAGCTAGTTTGAAAATTCACTGCATCCTAGAGATTTTTTTCATTCTATAAATTCTATAAAAATTTAATAGCAGTTTTGACTTAGAATCCAAGGAAATTTTTCATGGATTATTCTAAACAGTAAGGCGCAATAAAGAATGGTTGAGAAATCTATGCAAATTGAATTACATGTCTAATTTTTATTACAAAGCTCTGAAACAGGTCTTGAATTTTATAAACCCAGTCTGGGAATCTGGGAATCTCTCACTATCCCCCATATCATTGACTGAACTGTTTTTTTTTTTATCTCATTCATTTCTTTTACTAAAAATAAAACAATTTACTACCACTGTAATTTGTGTGTGTTTGTTTGTGTGTGTGTGTGTGTGTGTGTGTGTGTGTGTGTGTGTGTGTACATGTGGAGAGAGAAGGAGGAAATGGGAGTGAGATAGATAGGTAGATAAATAGACAGACAGACAGACAGACAGATAGATAGATAGATAGATGATAGAACTAAGTTTATTTTTCTTCAAGAACAAAAGGTCAGTACCAAATAAGTAAAAGGGAGAAAAAGAAAGAAAGACATAGAAGAGTGAGTGATCCTGAGAGAATATTTGTTTTTTTTTTATATTACAATGGAGCAAAATATCACATGTAACTTAGTCTGTATTTCAACACATGTGGTTGACTTTGATGTATTTGGGCAATATTCAATCTTAGCTTGACTAGCCAGTATTGTACTGTGTAAATTCTAACCTGTATTTTCACCAACTTTCTATTTCTGTTTCCCACTACTACTTTTTTCTTTGTGTTTAATTATTAAAAGTGTTGGAATTTATACCATAACTTAAATTATACTGTGGGCCATTGTGCATGAAAACTTTGGAAGCAATAAATTAACTGGGTATTTATTTGATGTATGTATAAAGATATTATTTAACAATCTTAATGTATTAAGATTAATTTCCAAAATATGGTAAAAGCTTAATTCATGTTCTAATGAAAATGCAATCATATTACAACTAAGCAAGAGTGTGATTTCTGTTATTAAATCATTATAAAACATACTTTTTTCTTTAGCAAAAATAATCACTTTTTAGATATTAAAAATCTCTTGTGGCATTTTACATTAAGTAGGATCAAATTTCTAGTATTTTACATTAGTATTTCTATTGGTATTTATGTAGTCCATATGGATATTCAACAAATACCTTATAATTTGTATTCTAAAAAAGCCATTTAAAGTTAATATCATAAATTTTGACAGAATATCTTAATTCTGTTCAGTACAAAACACAATGTGAGAGGAATTATTTAAAGAATGATTATACTTTGCTTTCAATATTTATGTTAATCCAAAAACAAAGTAGAACTATAAGTTAACTCAGATGTTTAAAATGCAATAAAAGCCAGTCCTACATCAGGTAGTTTATTTCATGAAATGGCATCGCTCTTTGGAAAGTTTGCCTCAGATGCTTCACAAGGTGCAAGATTGTGTGGTCAATTTTCTCCACATTCCAGCTCTTATTTTTCCTAAACTTCCTGAGTTTCTAAGGTATATTTTCCTCTCTTCAACTGTGAAGTCAAATAAAGCCCAATACAAATACAGTATCCACTCCCCCACAACTGAGCTGTTTGCAAAGTAGGCATGCCCACCTCAATTCCTATTGGCGTTCACTCCTCTATTCTTCAGCCATGAACAGTCTACATTATCTAAGTGTATGCTTGACACTGAATGGGACCCATGATCTGTTGTTTATAAAGGAAGAACAATAAGCACACCTCACAACTGGAAAGCACTCTACTTAGCAATTAGCACACCCAAAGCTCTCTGCTTGTGTTACTCTGCTTGTGTTAACTCCTCCAACAGATCATTGCCAATGGACAGTTTAATCTGAACTGGGGGATGAGTAAGTCAATCATCAGTTCATCCACAAAGTGCAATCTGAGAATGGTACTGGGAATCACTAGGCACTGGAGTAGACATTAGAAGGACAGGCAAAGACAAGCAATGAGTGTATATGTAAATGCCCACTACATTAAGAATGACTTAGCCATGATACAAATCTGTCACACAATAACTTAACTGTCTTTCTTTGGCTTAAGTAAAAAGGGGTGTTAGGAGGACTCCTGAAGATTTCACCCAGCACAGAATGCTAGAATTTCAAAGACTGAACCATGGATAATGGAAAGCATCTCTCCTATGGGGGAGTGACAATGCGACAGCTCTGGGTTCAGTAGCACAGGGAGAAGAGAGACCTAAGAGAAGAGAAAAGAAAGATGTTGTCCAGTTGGTTCTGGTGGGTTCAGTTCTAAAAGAGAAAGACTCTTCCCTGTGCAGGTGAGTGTGACTAGAGGGCAGAGAAAGGGAGGGAGATTCTCCATCCTAGGCATCTACCCTGAGCAATGGCAGAAAGCCATTTCTAGGATTCTTGTTGAGTCAGTGGTTAGGGAGTTACCCGAGACAAGCCCTTTAGGGCTCTCTCCAGGAACTCAGAGACAGTACCACAGGACTGGGGTCTGCAGAATACTAATTACAGGGGAAATTGTAAAATCAGAATTCAGATGAGCCATATAGAAACAAGGCTGGTATCTGTAACTGTGGCAGGGACAGTCCAGATACCCGTACCAATAACAAGGAGGACATACAGACACTGACTTGGAGGTTTTCAGCCATCATTCCCACACAGAGGAAACAAATGTGCATCTGTCCTCCATCACGGTAAGAAAAAACAATCCCCTCTGGCGGGAGGGAATTCAACTGAGGAATCTCTGGGCTGCTTGAATTTAGGAAAGCAGTATGTGTTTTCATTAGTCCCCTGTAAGTGGGAACTGATATCAGAGGGACTTTCACTTAAAAGTCTTAGGGCATTTTTTACTCAAATGTGTGAAGACAGCAATACCAGATCATTTACCTCTCCACTATCACATTAAAATGCATGACACAATTCTTTAATTACCACCTCAATCTAATTCTCTAAGAAGTTGGTCCTAATTGCATTGTTGATATGCACAGATGCAAATAAGATGTTGGCTGTTTCCCTTGTAGCAAATGACTGCTTTTAGTAAGTACCTATTCTCTTGTTATAGAGGGTGGGATGCTGTCACTGCCTCTATGAAAGTGGCACCTCCACCACAGATGAGATTGGTTAAATTCAGATATCAAAGAATACATGCTTTCTCACTCTTAACTGGCCCCAACATACACACAAATACAGCAAAGAAGTGTCCACAAATAAGGCAGTGAACAGCCTAAAATCCCCTGTAGCCAGCCACATGGGAGGTGTGAATTGGACATTTGCTGAGAGATTCTTGCCAGAAGGGATGTGAAACAAACCACCCCCAGCTGCTATGCTTTGCTTTTCTTAAAAGCTCTTAAGGTTGTTTCCCAAACACAGGTGTGGTAAGGAAGAAAGGGAGATGGAACAGCAGAAAAGGCACTCCTAAGGAGGGTGGTTAAGATTTCAAGGAAGGAAACTAGCTGCCTTGATATCGGGAGAGGCTTCAGTCTCCCTCTTGGTAGCTGGTTTGGCTTTAAAGAAACTTTGTCAGGTCTAGGCCTGCGCTGGGATCTATGGTAGAAGTTCCTTAATGGAGGCAGCTGAAGAATAGCTACAGTGCATTGGAGCAGGAAGGCATCAGCCTTCAGGATCCAATGGAAGGGCTATAATTTGTGAAATTAAGTCTCACTTCTATTTCCATAGAGAGCTGCTGTCCTCGTTTGCTTTCTATTGATGTGATAAAACATTTTGGCCAAAAATAACTTGGGGAGGGAAGAGTTTATTTGACTTACACTTCACGGCATAGCCCATTACTGAGGTCAAGGCAAGAACTGACCAGAGGCCATGGGGAAAGGCTGCTTACTACTTCTCTCCCCAAAGCTCCCCCAGCCTGCTTTTCTTTATAGCCCAGGGCACCTGCCAGGGAGTGGTACTGCCCGCAGTGTTCTGAGACCTCAATCACCAAGCAAGAAAATGCTCCATAGACATGACTACAGGCCAGTCTGATGCAGGCAATTCCTCAACTGAGGGTCCCTTTCCTCAGGTGATTCTACCTTATTTCAAGCTGACAAAAACAGACAGACAAAAAACCAACAGCTGTAACAACAACAAAATAGCCAGCACAAGAAATAAGGGTCAATGTTTCTCTATGGAATTTTATATCAAGATATACTTGTGGATACATACTTATTTACTTAATACTTCATTTTCTTGAAACATTGTCTGAAAAATAAATTTGTTATAGGGAGATGATGCAATTTGCAAATTTACCATTTTGGCTGCTGTTATGTAAGGTGGAGTGTCATTTAGCTGGTTGGGTAATGTAAGTGGCCAGAGGGGTTTTAGGTTTGAAAACTTGGGATCAGATGTGGTTCCAGAGGCCATCTGAGGCAGCCAGGTTCTTCTCCAGCTTCTAACCAGCTGGAATACACCTCTGCTTTATTTGACTTCCCAAATTATGTCTTTAGTCATGTGAACAGTTTTAGGATTATGATAACTGTTGGAATAAAATCTTCTCAAATGCTTTAAAAACCGGAATCGCAAATTAGCATATAGTAAGTTCAGTGTTTGTTCACCCTGAAGAGTGGCTTCCATACCTTGACAGCACAGTATAAAAAGGAGTGAGTAACACATACTCAGCCATCAGTATGTGTGCTGATTCTAAAAGCATGGATTCCATCCATACTCTTTGAATTTAATTTTTAAAATTACATTTATAAATAATAATAATATGTACAGACTTTTTCATATCTATTTTTTAAACAGTCTCAATCACTTTTTCAGAGCACTTACAATACATGCAATCTAGAAACAATCTGGAGGTAATTTAAGATGTGCTAGAGGATATACATAGGTGCACACAGGTACGATGAACACCGTTCATACAACTGAGTCCATGGATTTGGGCTTCCTTGGGGGTTCTGGAAACAGAACTTCCAGAATTCTTAGGTCTAGTCTCCTGGCCCTTTCTCTAGTGTGCTGTTAGCAGATATTTGCATTTTGTACTTTCGTCAGTGAGTACCCATTCCACCATCTGTAATAGATCCTCATTTATATTCTTTCACAGAGGCACTCTCTTTAGGATTTCTACATATTCAAGGCTCCTAGCTAAATCTGAATTTCAGAAAAATAACAAATGACATGCTAATGTAAATATACCTCAAATATCTCAGAGGATGTACTTACATTATACTTAAGATATCATTGCTCATCTGAATCCAAATGTAACTGGATAACATATATGCAGGCACTAAAACCGGCAACTCAGGGAGAAGGAAACCAACATAGGGCTGCACTGTGTAACTCAGGTAGCCCTGGAATTCACTTTGTAGCTTGAGCTAGTTTCAACTCACTAAAACCTTCTCCCTTCCATCTCCTTAGCTCTAGGATTACAGTAGGCACCAGGATGCCCAGCCTTAAATATGGCAGTTCTAATTCTCTTTCATACCCAATTCGTGTGGCTAATACTGGTCAACACTACCACACACCTTTAAGGGCACGATATAACCTAGATATTCCCAATCAGGTTAGATATTTTCCCAGCTTGCTTTGGGTATGTTCAATACAGTATATACTTGAAAGACAATTTGTATCACCTGGAACTATGTACAAAAGTACATGCCAATACATTTGCTTAAAAGAAAAATATTCATAAAAATAAAATTTTATAAAACACCGCAAAAATTTAAAAATACGTTTCTGAGAAATAAATATTCTGTGAAAAGCCTGGCTCAAATTGTACCAGAATAACTCCTGTTGTCATTACACTTTCCCACGTAGCATCTCATAGATTTTGTACCTGTTACTGCCTCCCTGTTTCTTTTTTTTTTTAAAAAAACTTTATTTATTTATTTATTTGCCTTGGTGTTTGCCTGGAACTGGAACTACAGACAGTTGTTAGCTGCCATGTGGGTGCTGGGAATCGAACCCGGGTCCTCTGGAAGAGCAGACAGTGCTCTTAACCACTGAGCCATCTCTCCAGCCCCCGCCTCCCTGTTTCTTATACACCAGGATCTGTGTGTTCAGTCCATGTTGACAAGCTTGTATTTCTCTAGTGTTCCTATTAAGTCTAAGCTAGTCAACTAACCTTCATTGAACTGTGGTGTGCCTTGCTCTTCCATGCTGGAGCATCAAATGTTGACATCCCAATGTCTTATTTAGGTCTGTGTTTAGATAAGTGCCTCTTGGGGCTTTTGCCCTGTGCTTTCTCCTACAGCAACACATGCTTAAGGAACTTTTCTTGCCCTGTGCCAGCTGCCAATATCGCACAACAGTTTTTTTTTTTTTTTTAAAAAAAATCTCTCTAAGCCTTCTCTCACCTAAACCTAAGCCATTTATCTTTAAATGTTTATATTTCTACACTTACATATTTTCATTAACTCAAACACAGCAAACTAAATGAAACTTCACTGAAACTGCTATATACATTGTCACATGCAAGAAAGAAAAATACAGCATGTTATCCAAAGGGATTTTAAAAGTAATTGAAATAGCCCAGCCACTGCAAAAGACAAAAGGAGAGTCCTCAATAAACCACCCTCAGACATTAATCAAAATTTGTCAATGTATCTCCTGAATCTCTTGAAATGCTATGATGGCAACTAGCCCAATTCCTTCTTGACTGTTTACAACAAAACTCGTTTAAAATATTCAATGCAACATTCTATAGGTTTGTTGATTTATTTCCAACCTCCTTTCTCATCTTATTTATAAATAGTTCTGCATTATTTCTAGAACAAATCAAGCAGCTGAGAATCTGGATTTTCCCTGTCATTAATTGCCCCATTTCTATATGATAAAGCCTTAGGTATTAATCTGGAAACTATGGAGGTCTTGGCAGGTCTCCTTAGAGTCTAAAAAAAAAGATAATGTGAATAATAATATACTAATTTAAAAAAATAGATTTTTTTTTACAAATCACAATATTTCAACATAAAAATACTTTTCTTATTTTATTTACCAAATGATGCCAACCACTGGTCTTGGGTGATTATCAAAGCATACTTTTCAGGTTTTAAATAGTTTCTTAAGACTTTGTCAAGGAACTTAGAAGCAATTTTGAATAAAGGAGAATCTATTATAAGCTCTTCTAATGCTGTATTGGAAAAATGAAACATGATGATATCAGGAAAAATAAATTTATCACTATAATCCAACCAGGTGAGAGAGTACTTACTTGTATGTAACATTCTTAATAATTACTAATGTGATTGCATGAATGTAATGTTTTTAGAGAAGAGCTTCTAAATTGCCAGTAAAGGAGACTCAGAAGAGATATTTGAAGAAAGATGATATTGAAATAGTAATTTTTAACTGTCATAGCAGAGTATTCTGGGAGGTCACTGAAATCTGCAAAAGTGACATGAACCTACAGTTAAAAGCACGATATGCACATTGAACACAGAAATATCAGATGGACACTGGCATGAGGGCCTGACAAGGAATGTGGTGTCTGGGCCAGGCAGTTTTCTGGGTTAATAGAGATAACCCATTTAGTGGGTTAATAGAGATAACGTGACCTACATCTGGAACAGTAAACTGAGACCACCCACTGACTCTTCTGGGAAGTTTATGCTTTCTTCTTTTGCTTCCATCTCCTTTTCCTCCTCCTCCTGTAGTGGGATTATGCTGGTAATGTAAATATTTGTCCCACCTACTAGTTTAATAAAAAGCTGATTGGCCAAAGGCAGACAGGAAGTGTGGGCGGGACTAACAGGCTAAGAAAACTTAGGAACATCTCAGAGCTGACACAAATGCCAGAGAAATGCCAAAGTCACCTGAGCTGCCAAGAGACAGAAGAAATGCTGCTCTGAGAAAAGGTACTGAGCCACACAGGTAAACAAGATAGATTGAGTTCAGATGAAGGAGCTAGCAAAGTATATGCCTGGGACCTAGGTCAGTCAGTGTAAAAATAATATAAGCCTGTATGGGGTTATTTGAGGCTAAGTGGGGCCGAGAGTGAAATCAAACCTCTGTTCCAGACCTGGAAAATAGCTTATAGTAGAGTTAAAGATTCTGTTCTCACAGGCAAAAGGAAACAGAATCATAGATTCTTAATAGCAGTAGTGTTTTCTTACATCAGCTCTATTTACTAGAGACAAGGAGAGGTATAGCTTTTTAAAATAAAACTTCCCTGATTCAGCCTTAGAGGCTAAACACTTGTCTTTTAAGAGGCTTTGCTGCCAAATACACAAATGGAGTTAATGAGCAGCAGATCACAGTGCTTTACTTAGTGTTTATATAATTGTGGGTCTTACCCATACTTCAGCTTAAGGTCTATACTTCAGCTAGACTTAAGAGCTGGGTGGAGCCAGGCAGCCACCCAGATGACACCTTTAATCCTTAGCCACACTTTGGCAGATTAAAGGTATAGACAAAAACAATAAAAATAAAAAAATAAAATAAATAAATAAAAGATTAAAAATATAAACAAAAAATAATAAAGAGAGCTGGGTAAAGTCAGCCACTCTAAAAAGGTCTTTAATTCTTAAGCCAAACCTTGACAGATTAAAAAACAGATTAAAAATATATAAAAGAAACAACAACAAAAAATAACAGCTGGGTGTGTAAGCCACCCTAACCAACCAACCAAAAAAAAAGGTCAAAAACAAAAAAGATAAAAAATATACAATGAAAACAAATTAACAAATTACAAATAGTTTAAAATACATTTAAAGTATGTATAGGCTTAAAAAAATTTTTAAAAGATAAAAAAGTCCTTTAAAATTAAAATAAAAAATAATAAGCCACATTTAAAAATACAAAAAATATCTAAATACTATATTACTATCTTGTCTTTAAGTTTTTTAACTATAAATAAAATAATTAAAGCTACTAAAAGACATTTGATTACAAATTTCAATAAATTAAACCAACATATATATTTTATAAATAAGTTAACATTAAAATTAAAATCCAAAGATATAGTACTTTAAAAAAAGTTTTCTTTTTATTTCTACAAAAAATAAAAGCTATAAATTTATTCCCAATTAAAAAAAAAGTTTAATTAAAAAAGACCCCCTAAAAAGTCTGAGATAATTCAAAATTTCTGAGCACCTCTGTTATAGTTTCCTCTAAGTTTTACATTCAAAACAACTTCAAAAGAACTGACTAAAATGACCCAGCCTTACAGACTACTCCACTAAAATCTTCTTAATCCTACAATTTTCTTTGGATCCCCATGGGATTACCAATGCCCCCATTCAACAAAAAATAGCCTAAAAGACTATGCCCACATTCCCAAAATATAAATTATGTTTATGTTTGTTTACAATGTTAAATATAATTTGTTATAGAAAATAAAATAAAAAATATTAAATTTAAAGTTCTTTTTTTTAAAAAAAAAATGTACTGGGACTATGCTGATAATGTAAATATTTGTCCCACCTAAGAGTTTAATAAAAAGCTGATTGGCCAAAGGCAAACAGGAAATATGGGCTGGGCTACTAAGCTAAGAAAACTCAGGAACATCTCAGAGCAGACACAGGTGCCAGGCAAAGCCACCAGGGAGAGCCACCACAGACACAATGTGGAGAGCAGCAGACACAGAGGAAAGAAGCTGAAATGCTGCTATAAGAAAAGGTAACAAGCCACCCAACTGAACAAGATGGGTTGAGTTCAGATGAAGGAGTTAGCAAATTATATGCCTGGGCTCTAGGTCAATCAGCGTAAAAATAATACAAGTGTTGGTGTGTTTCTATGGGTCTGTGGGCCGGAACCTCAAGGCTAGTCTGGGCTAGAACCTTTTACAACATCCTTCTCCTCCTCCTCCTCTTCCTCCTTCTCCTCCTCTTTCTACTTTTGTAGCACAAATGGTAAATGTTTCATGTGGCAATGATAGCTTTTTAATGGGGAAAATACCAATCACATTAAAGTGGAATTCACATACGAAAATAGTGAGAAAAAAATTCCTGTTTATCACTTCAAGATAAATAATAGATATACTAGTGATTAAAATCAAGACTGTTCTGTCCCTAATTCAATGAGGCTCCCCTTTTGAACATCTTTGTTGCTTATTGCTTATTCACAAGTTCTAGGCAGGTTTCTTATAGGATTTATTTCATCATCTGTAACATTTACTATCTCTCCCTTAACATTGTTAGAGTTCTGTAGATGAAACAATTATAATTAATAGAAAAAGAACCAATTATTAGTTTTAGAAGTAGATGTACATTTAGACACCAATATTTAGAGACCCATCAACACTAGAAGTGAGTCATCTGTAGTTTCGCCAGACTGAAGGGAAGCAAAGTAAAAAGGGGAACACAGCAACACGCAAGTGCTCGCCCTGTGCGCA
Organism: Sigmodon hispidus; assembly: GCA_004025045.1. Lineage (NCBI taxonomy): Eukaryota > Metazoa > Chordata > Mammalia > Rodentia > Cricetidae > Sigmodon > Sigmodon hispidus. The sequence continues at coordinate 110,644 of PVIH01004066.1, read as the reverse complement.
TGCGCTCAGAGGGTAAGGGTCAGGTCACTTTGGAAAGACCCAAGACTTCTACAAAGATGGGGATTCTTTAGCGCTTTGGTTTAGGGATAGAAATAAAGTACTCATGACAAGTAAATCTATTGCTATTTGAAAATGAAAGATATGTCTATTTGCAAGAATGAGTACAGACTAGGGAGAGGAAGGCTAAACAGATAATACTTTAGCTATTTTTCAAAGTTCCAGACAGTTGCCATCTTTTAAAAATGTGCTTAAGTAGTACCCATCTCTTCCTGGAATTCTCACTTGAATTCCTTGTTCAGATGTTCTCTGTATGGCACTTAATGAGACAATATCTATACATGTGAAAGTATCATCTGTCCAAAAACTAAGATCCTAACATCTGCTGTATTGTCATTCCCAGAAGACTTATTTTGTGGGTAGCTTTTTAGATCCCATGTATTCCAAATTAAGGGTTCTTACAATAATAAAAAATATCAAAGCTGCAAGATCTTGGGTTATTATAGTAATTGTGCCATGATTCTTGCACTAGAGTTTATGGTTTATTCACTCAATAAAATCATGCAGCCATTGCATTGCAATTTTGCTCAATAAAGTACCCCATGAAATTACCAAAGTAAGAAAAAAATTTAGAGTTAATTGCTTTCTTATTTTAAACTGCAAGGTCAAGGAGATGACATAGTGTGGGCTTTGGAGTCACAAAGCTCAAAGTGGACAAGGCTATATAGGTTATTAGTTAATTGTGGGGCTACATCTCCATCTGACCTGCCTGGATGGCTTAGGGACTTCCTCATGATTTATACATGCTCTGCTTTAATTCATTTTGAGTCTATTTCTAGTACTTTCTTTGAATAATGATGTAGGCTCCTCAGAGTAAATTTTGTTTTGCTTCAAAGTATTGAACATTTTTGGTTACATGGCCAATTTCTGGGGGTTAGTGGATACTTGTGAAATATGATAGTGGAAAGGCTACAGAGTTCAGAACTCTGCACTTGGCTATGTAAGAGATTAAAATTAAAACTATGTACCACATTATATGATGTGTATATTTTAGTTTAGAACTAACTACCTCCTTTCAGAAAAACAAAATAACAAAAGCCCATACAAATGCATATATGACATACCTTGAACTACTTAGGAAGTTTTCTTACATTAAAATCTTAGAGATTCTGACTCTAAGTTATTTATTGAATTTTACTTTAAGAATGAAAAGATCTCAAGACAGTTAAATTCAGAGTTAGTATACAGCATAGAGGGATAGAGTTGTATATGCTGCTAAAAATGCTAATGATACAAGAAGACATTTCAAAATATACTACATTGTGCTCTGGCTTTAAGATGAATTTCACATATTCCCAGTGATGTTTATCTCTGTAGTAAGATCCAAACCAGCCAAGGCTATACATTGTTACCTGTATCCAATGCAGGAGTTGGAGTTGAAAGAGAGAGTGAGTTGCTTTCACTGTCTGTGGACATCAGATCCCAGCTTCTTACGCCTTGAAACATGAACTCAATACCGGTAACTGTTATGGGAACAACATAGCTTTCAGCATTGAATTGGCATCACTGAGGCATCTAGCTTATTGCAGTGGACATCTACCGGAGTTTCTGGCTCTTTATTTGGCAGGCAGACATTAGTGTCATACCCAGCCTGCCTGCAGTCATATGAAACAATCAACTTAGTCATACACACACACACACACACATCCTTGACTACTAATAGAGACTATCCCTTAATCTTTTAAATGAAGAAAGCTGTACCTGAAATACCTGTCTAGCACTAAGAACTTGAAACGAAGAAGTCAGGGAGTCGGAAAGGTAACTGAAGTCAAAGTACAGCAGAAGCTTTGAACTCCAAGCAAAAATGTGTGTGTGTGTGTGTGTGTGTGTGTGTGTGTGTGTGTGCGTGTGTGTGTGTGTGTGTGTGTGTGTGTGTGTGAGAGAGAGAGAGAGAGAGAGAGAGAGAGAGAGAGAGAGAGAGAGAGAACGCCTTTTGTTCCATGCTTGGCTGGTTCTTTCCCTGGGCTTTCCAAAATGCTTCATCATATTTCCTAGCAAGGCACATGCATACCTGTGCCTGCATTCTTCTCTTTTGTAAGACATGAAACAAGTCTTTCAGTTTCGTTAGCCTTTACTATTAAAAATAAGAATGGGATTTACATAAGATGGAATATTCACATAGCAACAAAAGTGCAGAAAAACAAGCAGGTGTTAATAAATTTCAAAGAAACATTAATCTGTTGCTGCAAATACAGCCTGCTGTTCATTTAAATAGAATGACACTCTATAAATGTACCACTCAGTCATTCTCTAAGCTATCAAATGTAATATATAACACCTCTGATGATCAAAGTGAAAGTAAGTTTAGAAATCCAATTTGTTTTTCTCTCCATTTAAACTCTTTATTTAACTTTTGCATTCAAGTCCTCATTTTAATCAAGCTTCAATTTTATTTACTCTCATTCCATGTTGTAATGCAATTATAGGGATGCTGCAAAACTGTCATTGAACGTCGCAATTGCCAAAAATAAAGTTCCATCCTAAAGCAAATATATTTTAAAAAAAATGAGAAAAAAAAATGTGTACTGCCTTTCACATTTGGAAATGGGAGTAATGTGAAAGAAACATGTATTGTTGTTTAAAAACATATTAAAGCAATAAGGTGGGGCAAGTCAGATGCCCTGTCATCGTTACATATGCCAGTACCTAAGCCATAGAATTGATGGTAAGAAAACCAAGGTGGAATCTGCAGGGATGGGAAGAACCACAAAAGGGATAGGAACCAAAGCACATTCTGTGATTGCCTGTGGCTGAAAGACAAATCAGGAACATGCTTGAGATGATAATAGACATACTAAGATATTTAGTTTCTACCAGAGACCCTCTGGTGTATTTTATCTCTCACTGTGTTCATATTGGTTTCAATAAACAATGGGATAGAAACAATGAGATAATAGCCCATGTCAAACTGCTTAGGGTTGACTTCATTACAATCGTTTTAACTTCTAAATCTTAATGGACAGATAATTAATGAATTGGGATTTTAAGAGTCTTTATTGTCATCTATTATCCTGTCATTTGGCTTCAGTGCTTTAAATATGTTACTCTGTTCTTAAAGATGCCCTTGTGGCCTTTTTTAGCTCCCCAGAGTCCTGCTTAAGCACAAGTGTGTGAGCTGGATTTGTTTTGACTGAGGGTTTTCTAAAGGAGGATAGGACTTCTATGAATTTTCAGTATTTCTTGATTTTGAAACCACCCTCTCTTGGAGCTTTCCTGGCATCCACGCACATCTCATCCAGCTGGTTTCTCTCACAATCTTTAACTAGTCTTCCTGAGTGACAACGCTTCTTACCCAAATATGAACATGCTGCTGGTTTCCATTCTCTTATTTTCTTTTTACAGCTGCTTTGGGGATCTCCTATACTTCTGTTGCTTTGCTCATTCTCATGGATAAAGGTTTTTTTCTTACAGAATTTACTTGTTCAAGTACTAGCCCTCTGTGCCCCCGATGTACCACATTTGTAAGTAGGGTCTTTATGGAGGTAATTAGATTATATTATGAATTGTGACTGCATACAACAGAAGAACTGAGGCACAGACATTCTCAGAGAAAGAAGACAATATGAAGTCATAAGAAGGTAGCCATCAAGGAGGCAAGGAGAAGGGGACTAGGTGGGACCAGGTCCTCTCTTTGTGGTATCCACATACAGCCAACCCATTGGAACACTTTATTTCAAACTGTGACCTTCACAAATCATGAAAAAATAAAGGGTTTTTGTTGTTTGTGGCTGAGCAATTCAGACAATGATCTTGTAGCAGTCCCAGCAAACCAGTGTATCCGTGTCTTCCTAATTATGCTAACGTAGGGCAAACCTCTCTTCTGAGCTGTAGGCCTAGGAGGCCAAATCACCTAACATCTCCACCTGAATATTCTACAGATAAGCTTATTTTCCTGCAGTGAATGCTAAGTGTGTCTGTTTTCCTTTTTTTTTCTGGTGTTGGTGAATTATATTGCCTTGTAACTTCTGTAACCCGGGCATCTTAGATGAATCTTAGAGTAAATATTAGCCTTTTACTGTGCTCATGATCATTCCTCCATTTCCTCTAGCCCTTTAGTCCCATCACTACTTCCTCTCCTGTGTTTTCCAACCTGTCTCTGTCCCAGTCGCTGTCTCACTCTTGAATAGTCCATTTTAAATTAGACTTTTAACTTGCTTCCCCATAGCCTTCTTCACTCCAGTCAGAGCAAGTCCTACAAAGAGAAGTCATGACCAAACAATTTTTCTATTTAGAAGATAGTACATTTTCTTTAGGAACTAAAGGCCAGATCTGCCTGCAAGACACATTATACCTTTCATGATCTGGATTTCTTGGCCCTCAAGGTTCTCTTTGATCTTGTCTTCTCTTGAGTTTTATAAGCTGCCATTAAGAACTAAAGAGTCTACCACAGCACAGTACTGGTTAATATACATATAAACAGATGAATTCAGTGTGCGAATTGTGTTACTGAGAGAATCAGAGCACCAAAGATTGAGGTAAGGACAAATGCACAATCATTTATGTAACAGGTGATGAATTCACATAGTTAGTTGTTTAAAAATTCATGCATCTGTCCTTTTGGTTGTCAGGCTTGGATCTGTGTATTTAGCTGAGGACATAGCTATTCTGATTTAGAGTCAGGGTTCTTTGGAAACAGAATCTAGTTCAGAACTACCTAGTTTAAAGAATCCCAACATACATAAACGTGTCTTTAAATTTTTCTTTCTGTATTGGCTTTTATAAGAAGCTTCTGAGTACAGATGAACATAGCAAGCCAGCTGTCAGGGTCACTCACTTATTCTTTTGTGAGCTTAAGTCATATAAGAAATATATATGTACTTCAAGAAGGGGTTTTATTTCTCACAAAGACATTGCAAAAAACCTTCCAAGTTGCTAAGGAATGATTTACGCCTCTCCTACTATTAGTGAGCCTCACTGTTAGCTAACCCCTTCTTGTAATATAAGTATCTGTGTCATCAGAAACTCAAGCAGAGAAATGTACACAAAGATACTCTTCCAAATAAATAGCAATACTAAAGTCTTCTCTGTATGAAGAATTATTCTTGAATGCGATGAGCAATGGCAGATCAGCTGACAGGGGTTAGTTTTATTTGAATGGCAGGTACTTCTGAAATGCCAGTATTTGTTTTAGGAAGTTCTTTGAAAACACTGGAATGTGAACATCTACTCCCTGGAGCCACTATTTGAGTTTCTAGTTTGGGGAACTAATTGTGTAACATGAGACCAAAATGTTGTGAGTGACATTACATGTCTGCTGGCAATGCGCATTGCCATGCTTCCAACACATGGCCATTAATGAAGATCTTCTGTGAACTTTCAGGTTGGACTAGTAGATTTTATTTCTTTTCTTCACCATCTGAAATGCTTAATTTGGAAATAAACCTTAAGGATTAAAATCTTATTTCTGTAGCATGATATTGAAGGGATGATCTTGGAAGTTGCCCAGCACATTCTGCATGTCAGTTTGTCTCAGATTGAATCAACTGAAACCTCCTGAAATAGTAGAGCAGAATTTAATTTTGTCCTTGGCCCTATATGCAAAGGAAAGGATGTTTAGACAGGGAGCATGTTTTACCTGGGCTTGAAGATGAATACAAAAGAAAGCCAGGAAGCCTTTACTTTGGATCAACACATGTCTCATTCAGTGTTCAAAAGTACTTTAAAGTCATGAGGAAGTAGACTTTATCCTCAAGGTCAGCCCAACCTCCTCACCAAGCTTATTATAGAGCTGGCTACAAGTAGGGTTACCATGCAGTTCTACTTACGAGTCACAAGACTGCACAAAACCCATCATATTATAGCACATGTGCACAATGCCTTTGTAATTATGTATTAGATAGCCTGTAACAAAACATGCAGTGGTCTTTGGTTCACAGCTGTCAACTTCTGTATCTCTTGGGCTTTTGTGAATGTGAATATTGTTTAGTAAACAAGAGATAATTTAGGGATTTTTAGTAAACTTCTCGGGTACTCATAGGACACAGAATAGCATTGTTCTTAATGGATACTCTTCTAGCCTCCAGGAGGAGAAGTGATTTGTTTATTGTAAAGGGAACAGTAAGTAATGACTTACATAGTAGAAGAAATGTGTTGTAAACTCAAAGGGGTCTGGGAATAAACTGAAAGTTGGAGCTTGCTAAACTGCAGACAAGAATACAAAGTAGGTCATGGGCTCAGCTGAGAGTATGTCAGGCAGACTTGGTGGAGGATTAGTTCCAAGGGATGAAAAGCAGGAGAGAAAGTTTAGCAAGAAGCAGCAAAAGCTGTTATTCTGGAAAGCTGCAGTAACAAAATAGGTGTTGGAAGGGGTTTGGGGTAAATAGGTCTGGGTTAGAACTGGTGCTGTCAAGAAGTTATCAAGGGGTCATTTGTTTCCTAGTTTTTTTTTATTCTGTCATATTTAAAAAATATATTCTGACCTTTCCAGTTATCTGCCTTTCTTGCCCATTTTAATTATGTTGCTGAATTCACTGTGTATGTCACTGTCCACTCTTTGCTTTTCGTGTAAGGACTGGACCTAAGCACACATGTGCATTCCTATCTCTGGGCATTTATTTTTATACCTCCTCTTGTAAACAGAGCTAGTGTACACATGGGAGAGATGAGAGAGGCAACTGTGGGATGATGTTCAAAATTCTCAATGGCTCACGATCTAATGCTTGGTGTTTGATGCTGTTCCCAAGGAAAGCAATGGCACAAGGTCATTAATCTACCTCATGACAGCACTACGTTTTAATGTATTTTCTGCATCCACAGAAAAAGGCTCCTAGGGAAATGGCAAAGGAAGTTATGGCGAAATCAATATCTTCATTTTGCTGGGACACTGACAATTTGTAGCAGTGATATAAGGGATCACTGCACAGGAAAAGCTTATGTATAGTATACATACTTATGAAAATATAAATACAAAAACCTACTTCAAGAAGAAACAGACAAGTGAACAAAAGGTGACTAGATGACAAAAAAATGATATGGAGCTATTTTTCTATTTGTATGTAGATCATCTATATAAAACAAGGCTTCTCTTTGAAGCAATAAAGTATTCATTATAATTCTGTTTCTGGGACACAAAATCAATTCCATTAACTATATAAAAGAATCAGTTCAAAATACTCTGGCCATACTTTGACATATTCAAATAAATATATGATTCCTCACAGATGACTAAAAGCATAGATTAATCTAGAAAATCAAGCAGTAACATTTCAAAGATCAAGATTAAGTTCACTCAGCCTTGTCAATGAGATTGGTGGAAGAAAGTAAGCCCACTTTGAGTTATTGTAGAGCAGACATGGGCAGAGTAACAAGTAGGAGAGACACTCCAACCCTTTCTTAAGCATCGTTTTTAGATTTAAAGTCAATGACAGTGCTAATTGAAAATGAAATTTAATGGCCAACAATTGATTTATTTTGGTTTCTTTCTATAAAAAGCAAGCTATAATTATCCTTTAGTCTTGAGATATTATTGCTCAGCTTAACACCATTTTTATTGTACTCTAATAGACAGCAATGTTATATAAATATACGTTTATAGCCATTTACTTGAAATGTTTTGTACAAAAATGTTAGTAGGAAGGATTCAGTTTTAAAGCTGTTTGATCATTCATTGTTTTGGTATTTTCCTGGCTTCCTCAGGGTTAAGAATATTTACAGAATATAATATTAGTATTCATAGCAGTTATTTTTTCCTATTCTACATAATTATAAAATAAAATGAGAGTGATCTTTTATACTTTCTGTAAATTTTATTGCTTTTTATTTTTTTTTCTGATGATGACAAAGAATAAAAATTTTAAAGTTCTTAGATTTGGGGGAATTTTATGGTTCTCTTTTCCTGAGTCATTAAAAAAATGGTTTTTCTCTGTCTTTCAGATATGGTAGCTATTTCTAAAGTAGGGTAGAGAAGGGATGTATCTGAGATGTACATATTTAAGAAAACACAGTCTGTTACGGAAGTTCCCAGACTCTCATTCTATGGAAAGTAGTCTATAGAGTTCCACCTCAAATAAGTTCAGGAGATGCTGTATTTTATCTTCTGTAGATTTACAATAAACTTTAGAATAATTAAAAGATTGGCAAATTCTGCAAAATAGAAATCACTTTAATGAGACCCAACCTTGTAAAAACTTATTTTACAATGAAACTCATCTTACAAACTCATGAAATTATCATTAATGACCTGCTTATTTCTCGAAAAAATAGTGTTACCTCTTTTGTAAAATTATTCATTACCAGTTGGAAAGACATCTGTAACATAAACTTTTACACACACACACACACACACACACACACACACACACACACTTCTGTGTAATAACCTTTAAAGACTATGGTAGGAGGTACAATTGGAACCCTGTATCCCTCACCTGCCTTAATGGCTTCATCCATTTTCATTATATCCTCCATTATTTCATAAAATTGCTGTGAAAAATAACCAACTTAAAGGTCATTTGGCTTGTCAAATTAAGTGCTATATGAATGTAAAAATAATAGCAACCATTAACTGAGCACCCACTATGTCAGACAGTGAGTCATGGACACACACATTTAACATAAACTGCCCTTGTTCTGCCAGCAGAGGAAGCAATTGCTGCCTTGATTTTCAAGCCAAGTAAGAAAACATTCATAGAGAGGCCATGAGTCTTGCCCAAACTCACTTGCTACCGCAAGATAACTGCATACCATCTCTCTTTGTCTCCCACACTCCTGTCCTTTTCACTACATTCCTGCTGTCTCCCTAAATAATGTGAATTCAGTTAGTCCCAGCGAGATAATAAAATATGAAGTGGTAAGAATAATGATGCCAATAATGGTAATTAATAACAATCAGAGTGGTATTAAAACTCTACATGTTGTCATTGTGTGAAATTTATAGCACTGCACTTTTAGCAGGAGAAAAGCCCCCTCTCTTTTCTCTCTTCCAAATATCCAATTAATCACTACTTCTAGCTGAATTTTTTAAGTCAATATCTTAACAATTGATTTACTGTCCCTAACTGGTGCTCACGTCCTGTTCTGACCTGCTCTTTTCTTCCTTCCTTCTCTCTCTCTCTCTCTCTCTTTCTCTCTCTCTCTCTCTCTTTCTCTCTTTCTTTCTTTCTTTCTTTCTGTTTTTTATAGCAGTCAATGCCTAACTGGTATCCTAGGGGTTCCCTCAGTTAATTTTATGCATTGAAACCACATGGGCTTTCTGAAATAGAAATCCAATTGTTATATCAATTTCATATCTTCAGGCCTGCTCAGTGATGTGTAGTTTAAGTCTGTATGTACACACTTCTAGAATATCTCATCCTGTTACCTGTCTAGCTTCAAGCTTTACATTTATCTCCCTCATAGAATGTTTTGTTGATATCACCAATTTTGTTGGCATTACAGTCCACTTTTATTTTATATCCTTATACTTCAGATGATTCATCATGCACAAGAGACTGCAAATGTGAAATGAAGGGAAATGCTGACATTGACAATTTCTTCATGGATTGAGTGAGATTCTATAACTTTACTTACCTAATTCACCACACTTTCTTATTTGGTGTTGTGTACACAGCTCTTCTATCTGCCTAGAGTCCTAGCACATGACTTTTATGGACAAGATCTGATCAAATACCTATTCAATCCAGAATAGTTATGATGGACCAAAGAATGATTTTATCTTAGTCTAGTGTAAGGAGTAGAAAAAGCCGAAGGGTGAAGGCATGAGTGAATGTGTTGTTGACATGAGTTGGGCCCCATGTCCAGAACCCCCGAGCCTCATAAAGAAATGGCAATGCAATCCCTCTGAGATGGACCTCAGAGGTGTAACAAAGCCTTCTTCTGGTCCAAGTATAGATATTGACAGTGTGTGCAGAAAATGTCCACCATAGCTTTCTCATTGGATATTTACGTCCTGAAGACTGCTCTCCTACAGAGACTGCATCCGCCAACATTAGTTAGGCCTGTCTCCTGTCCAGATGTTCACCATAAACCTTTCCCTCTTGTTTATCTGTATGTACTAAACCTACCTCCTCGCTCCGCTGTATGCAATAACCCCAACTCTCCAGTCAAGTCTATATAATAAACACACGAATCTTTCAGAGTGCTGCAGCCTCTCCAGAAGGGAACTCAGACCACCGTACTATAGCATTCACTCTGCTCATCTCTGCCTTTTCTCCATTCCTTGATGCCCCAGACGTTGCCCACCAGCTGCACATGAATGCTGCACTTTTAGCCTCTCTAACATTTCTTGGTTACATTCTTTTGCTGTTTTCCCCACCAGAAGCCAAATTACCCTCCCTTAAATATAGAGGTTGCTTAGTGGTTTACTTCCAGACATAAAATTGCTAAGAAATCTCAGTTATTTTCAAGAGGAAGTCATAAAAAATATACTTTTCTCCAACTTTCTCTTGAATTGCTTTCTCTAGAAAAGGTCCTTCCCTGGCATGATTAAGGTCACTTTTGGAAGGTCTTAGGTGATAATTAAGTAACTGGAGTTTCTAGAAATCAGCTATGTGAGGCAAATCAGGGAGGCAGATTCCTCATTTCTAGCCTGTAGTCCTATTATTATAGCCTTGGCCATCATCTCATTTGTGGTGTTATCAGAATTCTTAGCCCAATTCACTGAAGCCACTCTCAAATTTCTGATCCACAGAATTGTGAAATGGACAGTCTGTGTTGTTTATAATCATTGAGTTTTTGTAACACAGCAGCAGACACATCATATTTAAAAAATGAATTATTTCCTTTTCCTTCTGCCCTTCTTTTTGGGTAGAAGACTATCGGAGGGCAAGTACTCTGCCTGGCGTATGTCATTTTTCCAGTGCTCAGCATACATAGTATTCGGCATGCAGGGCACATTCAAAGGTTGTGACTAATGAGCACATGGAGAATCATCTTTTCTCATCTAGTACTTAGGGTTAGACAGCAAGCAAGCCCTTCATTATAAGCAAATATTTGTAAAGTGATAGAAATGGGAATTTAGTTATTCGTGTTATAATAAAGGAAGCATTAGGCTTTTAAAATGCTGACATTTTGTTTTCCCTACAGTAGCAAGACATGGAAACTAATCTATGGCCTGTCCCCAAAGCCCTAGTGCTTTACAGTGCGATTAAATGCAACTTTCTTCTGACAGACCAGGGCTTCTTAAAACTTTACTACTCACAACCTCTTTGCCAAGAGAAATGTTTATGACTCCAGATATACAGTTATATACAAACCAACTATTTACTGGTAATAAATTATAAAAATATTACTTATAAAATTCTTTGGTATACATGTCATTTCACGGGTTTATAGACTGAAGCAAACTTGTATACAGTGGTATCTCTGTACTTGTTTTCTTTACAAACAGAATTAAATTTTGGGAGAGTGTTTGATAGTGTAGGGCACAGAGCATCTTCAATTTTCCAGGGTTTTGACAAATACTTTGACTTTGTTATTATTAGTGCTTAGAACTACTTCATATAAATATATAGTAAAAATGACAGAAGTATGTGTAGGGCTATTTCAGAAATTGTTAGAAATTTTATCTTGATCAAAAATTGATTTAATTTTTTTTAATGAAACTCAAGTAAACATGTCATATAGTAATTTTAAAAATCAAATATTCTGTCTGGGCAATGGTGGCCCAAGGCTTGAGTTCCAGCACTTAGGAGGCAGAGGCAGGTAGATCTCTATGCGTTAGAGTCCAGCCTGATCTACAAAGTGAGTTCCAGTACAGCCTGGGCTACACAGAGAAACCCTGTCTTGAAAAACAAACAAATTAAATAAAATATTCTGAAACGGCACAACCCAATTATATAGTTATTTGATACCTTGATACTGAGGAATGTCAGGAAAGAACTAAAAGCTTCTTCTTTCCATAATTACATACCATGTCACCATGAGAGCAGAAAACTTTATTTTTTTATTTTCTTTCCAAAATGAAAAAGCAAGGTTTATTGAAAATTACTAGTCATGCCACAAGGACCTTGGTCTGGCACATAGGTGTGACAGTGGCCAGAGGAGGTGCCACCCCTTTGCAAGCTGAGTTTTTAAGGGCAAAAATTCACAAGGTTATACATCATCAATTGGAGAATTTTAGTATGGATATAATTCTGTTTTTTTAGATGGCTGTTTGCCAAGCCTTTTCTTTGACTACCTCCTGGGTTGAGTCTTTGCAGGCTATTTCCGGTCTTGAGACATTCCATGGACAATTAACTGTTATCAGTCCCTAAGATACCTCTCCTGTTTGACCTTTGTTCCTTGCAGACCTTTTGTCCCAAAGCTGGGAACTTCAAAGATGGAGGTGCTTCTCTGTTTCTTCATTTCCCCACTTCTCATGGGTCTAATGGAACCCAGCCATGGGTTCTAGACAGTTAGTTCGACTTCATAAATAAATGCCTCTCTCTACGTCTTCCATCCTGCCAGGATCATTACAATCTTGGCCTCATGAAGGCAGGTAAGGGTGAGGTGTTGTCCCCCTGTGGCTGAGTCTGTTCTTTACCTCAAGATATCAACACTGCCATTCCCTCATCCTGGCAGATTCCCTCATCACATTTAACCAATCTTTAGTCCAGCAAAAGGTTCCTGTGTCTCTGCAAACTAGAATATTCTCACAGTACTGGCTCTGCGAAGGAAAAGAGTTGCTGGAAAACAAATCAGTAAGTTAATCAGCATGGACCTGACTTAGAACAGGGTGCGATTATGACCGTTTCTCAGTGCAGGCTCTCAGGTCCACCCTCTGGCAAGCCAAGCAGGTATCAGGCTAGCACTGTCCTGAGAGCAGAAAATTTTATATAGTAAAACATCACAATTCCTGACACACAATAATTCTAGGTCTGAGCTGAGGTGTTCAGGAGTTCATTGACTTTCTTTCCAGTTCTTTGTGTATTCTAGATATTAATCTTCTGTCCAATGGCCAAGAGTTTTCTCCCTACCCCTTTGGTTTCCTCTTCGCTCCATTAAGTTTCCATTGTTGTATCTAGGTTGTTCCTTTCATAGCATCCTGTCTGTTAACTGTTGGTTTTAGTTCCTGGGCAGCTGCTGTCCCACTCATGAAGGTTTTGCACACGCATGTATCTCAAGATGCTTCCTTAAGATTTTCCTCAAGCATTTTGATGGTTTCAGGTCTTACGTTAATGCCCTTGATCCTCTTGGCATTTATTTTTGGGTATGGTAAATGAGACTGTCTAGACTGATTATCTATATGTCGGTACCTGGTTTTCACAGTTGCATTTCTTGAAGACATTTTTTCCAAAGTATATTTCTGTCATCTTTGTCAAAAATTAAGTGGCTGCAATCACATAGATTTTACCTGGCCTTATGTACTATTTCATTGATTCCTTATGTCCCAACTGGTAATGACATTCTTCAACCCTTAAATATGCCTCTTATTTACATACCTAGAAACCTCACGAGTCATGTCTGTGATATTATTGTAGCAAGAATAGGCACCTGATGTAGACTCAGTTAGTCAGTCTTCTGACAACTGGAGCCAAAGGACTATGCTTCAGACCATGTGGTCTTTGAATAAGGAATTCATATACTTGTACGCTATCGGATGCCATCATAACTCTACATGCTACTACAAGGAAGGAAGAAAGGAAGGAAGGGAAGGACGGAGGGAGGGAGGAAGGAAGGAAGGGAGAAAAAGAAAGAAAGAAAGAAAGAAAGAAAGAAAGAAAGAAAGAGGGAAACAGGCAATGGAAAAACAGCCGAGTTTCAAAGAAAATCTGCCTGATATCAGGGTGAAATTTTCAGTTCCTTGGTTTAGCCATTTATGCATTTTTGTGTATTAATTACAAATGTCATTTTTTTAAAAAGGTAAATGAAGTTGCCTGCTGCTCTGTTGCAATGAATGCTATCTTAATCCATTTCCTATCTCATACACACACACACACACACACACACACACACACACACACACACATACACACACACACACAAATCTATAGTATTGATAATAGTGCTGCTTAAAGAAAGAGGTCTGCAGAAACCTTGAACACATGGGGCTCATTTCATACACATGTGCTGCATCTGCTTTGTCAACACGTGGGAATTAACATCAGTGAGGTGACTTCAGTTTGCCAAGGGAAGTGGTATGTAAAGTAAGGTGATAATTATAATTCTGGCAATAGTCTAACAGTACTTGGTAAGAATCAGAAGGGTTGAAGAATTCTGCACCTGGCCAGTGTGAAATGTTTAGTAATGGCTTTTACAAATATGGACCAACAGAGCTGGTTCTCTTGGTTCTAACTTGCTGGGCTGTTAGTCACATGACCTGAATAGTACTTTCATATGATAATGTCAGGATCCATGCCTGGTCTAGCTGCACTGGCTTTACTGTTCTTATTTAAATCAATTCCATCTGTTTAGACAGGATTTTCTTTCAGAAGCTCACAGGATCAGTTCTCCTAATCAGACAAAAGAAATTTTGCAGTAAAATAAAATAATGTTCACTTGTATTATTTCATCCAGTCATCTTTGGCAAGGCTTACAAAGTTCCATGCTGATTTGTGATTACTCTCATAACTTTTCAACAGGTTTTTGGCTATGTATTTAATTAATGTATATGTTATTTAATTTCTATGTTACCAAGTAGTCTATACAAGTCTTCTTTCTTCATGTCAGTAACACTCACATTCTATTGTGACAATAATTGAAAACCAGCAGTTTATAAACTAAACAACATGCCTTTAACTATATAATTGTATAGTTTAGGCACTGTTGTCAAAAAATCACATGACTGCAGTTCTGTGCACTTCTATCTGAGTCCAATATTTTGTTCCATGGATCCAGTGATGGCCTTTATCTCTTTGTTCATAATGATGCCCTTCAGACCTTAAAAGTATATCTGAAAACTTCTGATATGTACTTCTGTGATATATAGCTAATACAATTCTTCTGTCAGGGATTTTAGAATTGGTTCCAACTAGACTGTACATCCTAATAACATATAAGTGATTTTAGAATTGGTTCCAACTAGACTGTACATGCTACTAACATATAATTTTATATTTAAATATAGATAGGTTACACATGTAGCAAAAGAACAGATCATTTTGAATTAAGTCTTGGTTAAAGGATCTGGGAGTTGCACTAAGAACAAAATATAAAATTGATGTTTATACTTTCTAGGTTACTGTGAACACTCCTATGCTTTGTAAGCATCTGAGTATGAGTACTTTCTTGATTTCTTAGGGTGCTAGAACAACAATATTAGACCATTCTTGAGACTGGGAAATCTCAGAGCAATGCAGCAGGACATTCAAGGTCCAGTGTCATATGGAGCCCTCCTGTTGCATCCACACATACTACAAGCCTGGTAGAGCACCATGCTCCCCAAGATGTCTTCTACAAGGGGCCTGATCTTTTTCACAAGGCTTCATCCTAAGGACCTTGCCACATTTGAAAGATTCCTCTAACACCACTGTACTAGGAGCTAAGTTTCCAAGTACAAATTTGAAAATGATATAAATTTATATCCCATAGAACAGAACTTTAAAAAAAATTAAATAAGCAATCCACAAAACCTAAAATTTTATTGTTTTCAAATTATCTTATAGTGATAATTACCATTACCTTGAAGGACTGGTTTTTATGAAGCTCTTCTTTGATTAAAAATGTTTGTACAGGTGAGTAAGCTTAGTTTAGCTTACTGTTGCACAAATAAAGAAATTAAAAATGTATTGCATCATGGGCTTGTATGTGTTCATATAAAGTATAAAAATGATATGATGCTATATAATGAGTAATAATATGTTCTTATATTTGCATTCTGTTGTCTGCTCCCATAAATAACACATTTAATGCTTTACAAGTCACATTCATTGTCATATATAAAAATGCTGAGCTGCTTAAAATTTCTTGTAAAGTATACATATCTATAGATATAGTTATATTTTTTAATGATACCCTTGATGAAGGTGGTTCATAGGCAAGTAGCTCACCTCAAGAAGAAAAACAACAGCAACAACAAAAACCCTATAATATACTTAGTCGTTATTTTCCATAATACTTTAGGTATTTTTACAACACTTTTCATGTAATAACTCTTTTGAAAGACAAGTGTTAGGCGATCGGCGAAATGAAAAACTGAACAAATATATTTAGATCGTTTCCAGGTAAACAGGGTGAAGAACTGTTACTGCAGACTTCAGGCCTTAGAGGATTAATAAGAGTCAGACAGGCAATGAAGCCTGGCACTGAGTCATCTACAATGGCATTCAGTAAAGAGTTTTAAATATTTTTCTTCAGGCAATTGGCTTTCTACTCATGCATGCTTATTGGCTGAAAAAAAAAAGCCACTTCCATGGAGAACATTAGAAAATTTCATCAGAAAGAATGAAACCACAAAACTTGGAAATTCAGGGTCTGTAGATGTGGCTTGATCAGTAGAGGATTAGCTATGCAAGCAATAGATGCTGGATTTAGACATCCACTATGTGTCAAAAGGCATATGTGACAAAATGTGATTTTAATCCTGGTTCTAGGGGAAGAGACAGATTGATCTCTGGAATCTGCTGGCAGGCTAGTCCGGCTGATTAAGTGAACTCCATGTTCAGTGAAAGATTCTGTTATAAAAAATAAGGTGGAGGGTAATGAAGGAAGACACTTGATGTTTGATATTGGCCTCTGGTGTCTACATGCACACATATATACATGAACATGTGCTCCCTACACACACACTATAATTTTGGAAAATAAAAAAAAAAAAACAGCAAAAGTTTATGGTGTTTGGTGCCCTTGGATTTCTAATTCTCTATGTCCTGGCTGTGTAGTGAATCTTGTTTTCTGATTGGATTAATGAGAGGACCATATTCACAAGCAGCAATATCGCTCATCTATTTTTCTGAGCTTACACCAGCACCATGTTGTTGCTTCTCTTGAAAGTTCATGGGGCTGAGGATCACACAAGATTACACTGTTTTTTGTAGCTGGTTTAGAAAAAATGGTCTCAGTTTGCTCCCTGAGAGCATCTCCATTTCTGAATATGCTTAAGGAAAATCTTTGTTTCCAACAGCAGCCCAGCCTAAATTCATCCATAGGTAAGAGTTTCCTCAGATTTGGTGACATTGTGTCACCATAGGCATTAGGCATTAGCTGGAAGAATGATTATCTGTGCTAAATGTATTCTCTACAGTCTCTTTGCATTCAGCATATCTTTGCTCAGGTTGATATCTCAAATAAGGACATGACCATCTCTCTTCCTGCAACAGAAAGGTAGAAGGATCCAGAGCTTTACTTTGAAATTTAAAATTATCATTTGACACTTGGAAAAGAGTGACCTGTGTGTTCAAGGTCAAGTTGGATTCTACTGGTCATTTTAATCCCTCACAAAAAACAGCCTCTGAATTTTCCTTTAGGTCTCTCCAGAAGATGACCCAAGTGCCTTTATTGCAGGTTCCTTGGGGATTTTGCTTTTGTAGCTCTGAGAGTGCTTATCTCTTGGCTCTGAATGAGATAATGGATCTCCTGAGTCCCTCTTTGCCCTTCCAAGCAGCTAATGAAATCAGAGCGGCTGTGTTTTATCTACCCTCCTAAAGTATCACAAGTGATAAGATATCAGGCTTGCCCCCAAAGCAAACCAAAAACAAACACAAAGACACACAGAAGGATGAGAAGACTAGCCCAGACAGGCTGACCTGGGCCTATAGTTTACCTATTAATTAGCCAGAGCCAGGATCCAATCATATGTCATGGATCAGGAGCAAGAGGCAAATCAGTTCTAGTGACTTCAGATTAGCTCACTCAACAGGCCAGCAACAAGTCATTTCTTCAGCATTTAATTCAGCCAGTTGGCACTCAGAAGAGATGAGGCAGAAACAAACGATGCAATTGTGGTGGGATTGTTAATCTGACCCAAGCTTATAAGAATAAATTAGAAATTTCCAGTCTTACTTCATTTTGCTAGCATTGTGTGGATATACATTTTTTTCTGGGAAGGTTGGCACCCTATTGTGTACCAGGACCCACCCTGCCCTCACTCACTCAGGCAGTCTGGTTCACCTTTTGTGCCTTGGTTATACCCTTGAAAAAAGTGCCAGGAAGTTTCTGAAGCACCTATAAAGTATGGACAGACACTAGCTAGCATAGCCAGACCTGTGCATTCCCATTTCACTGAGAAAGTGACTTATAAATGTGAATTCTCTGCAGAGCCCTAGTTTTCAGCCTGAGATGGGAGTATGTCCTGGAGTAGACCTACATTTTCATCGGTTAATTTCAACAACTGACTAGATGACATGTATTTTTCTGTTACACTGAAATTAGATATTTGCTATATTTGCCTTTACCCCATCCATTCTTTTACATAATTGATACTGGTATTATGCCCTCTTTATAAAGAAAAAAAAGTTGATCCTTGCATTTCTGCACTTCTGTAACTCCTCTGAGAGCTGTGCTTCTGATTTCCCTTCTGTGAAGTGCCATCTGTGTGCCAGGGATTTTTTTGTTGTTGTTGTTGGCTCCTTCTGTGATTCACTGTGACTCTTTATTGCAACCAGGATGGCTTCCCCACCCCCTTTCCTAATAAGGAACAGAATCAACAGGACTGGGATTGCTTTGAACACTGGCATTTCTTCTGAATACAGTTCTAACTAGATTTGTATTTTTATGGTGTGGGTGGAAATGCCAGATAAGAAGAAACAGATGAAGCCAGATGAAAGGGTATGATGGAAAGAGGAGGTTAGTTATGTGGACTTCCTGAGCTGGGACATTTGTTGCAGAAATGGCAACCAGCTCTTTTTTTTTTTTTTTCTTAGACAAATGCATTGGAGTTCAGTACCATTAACAATAGATAAAGGAAGGGGGCAAGTAGGTACGTGGTGCTAATCTCACCCCTCACAAATAATGGCACCAGTGACATTTGACCATGTGACAGATGAGTGAGTGGAGAGCCTTGGGACTGTGATAGTGACAGTTTTCTTTTTCTGCCCTTGTAAATTATTCAGCATTGGCACAGCACTGGGAAAACACAAACCCGAGAAAGGGTGAGGGAGAAAAGGAATTCTATTGCAAATGAGAAGAACGGCTGACAAGTCCATTAAAAAACAACAGCCCAACATTCAAGCTGCATCTGCTGCCTTCAAAATGTCCTTCAAAGGTTCAGTTCACTAACCTCTTTTAGACATGCAAGAAGGGAGCAGAGAGGAGATCAGAGTTGTTACTGAGAGCATCCCAGATCAGTCTCTCTTCTCAGGGTGTCTGTGTCATTGTCACATTGGATGGTACTTCTCCTAAGGTCACAGGCCTTACATTTTCATTGTATTAATTGTATTC
Source organism: Sigmodon hispidus (assembly GCA_004025045.1). NCBI lineage: Eukaryota > Metazoa > Chordata > Mammalia > Rodentia > Cricetidae > Sigmodon > Sigmodon hispidus. The sequence continues at coordinate 91,354 of PVIH01004066.1, read as the reverse complement.
TGCTGGTGTAAATGAGCCTGGATGGTTTGGGTTAGTGTGACTGCCTTCCAATGCTATCTCTCTTATATTTTGAAATTGCCACCCCAGTGGAGGTGGTTTTCAAGAATGTGATAAAATTTCCTAGGCAAGTTATAAAAATGTTATGGCACACTCTTATTTTGGGGGTACAGAATGTATTGTATTTCGATGAATATTATTATTTCTATTTAGAAGGCAGATAGGGAGGTCTCCCTTCTCCATACTCCAAATAAAATGGGGCCCTAAGGAGATCTCTTGAAGCGAGTTGTAAAAGGGGATTCTGATAGCTGAGTGGACCAGTCACACTGCCCCAACTTTCTCTTCCACCAACATCTGTGCTGCAGCTGGAAGGCAGAGAAATTGATGTTTTTACATTGGTTGTCCAGCAAGGGGGGCTAGAAACTATAGTTCCATTTCTGTTGGAGCCAATTCCCCACTGATATATACTGCTAACGAAAAATCATTGGTAACATCTTACTTTTCTATAATAGATTTTATGTGACATTTTCAAAATATTTTACATTAATGTGTGGAGCTTCCCCTGGTAAGGTATAATAGGCGAACACTTCATCTCCATTTTCTGGATGGGGTAAATGACATCACAGCAGGCTCCTGGAGAAATGATGCCCCCCTCCATGTTCCTCCCTCTGCTGCTTCTTTGCACACAGCTCTAAGATTCCTTGTCTTTAGGTTTTTTCCTACAGAGTGTGACCTGAATCAGCCATGTCCTACCAGGTAATAACGGAGTTTGAAAGGAATATCACAGGAGTTTCTATGGTCCCCTTTACTCATTGCTATGACTAGACAGTCACCTTCTGCCCTTACAGAGCACCGTGCATCTGTCTTGTTTTCAGCTCCTGTGAGTTTCCTGACTCTCCAGATCTCTGTAAGCTGAGCATCGTTTAACTGATATTACATGAGTGTTCGGTATTAAGCTTCTATGATTTCAGCCTTTTCAGTGTTTGTAGTTACTACTCCTATTCCCGCCCCCCACAACCACCCCAGATTAAAGAACTTCCAGGCCAGCTTTAATTATCACTCACATTATTATCTACTGCTGAGGCAGATTACATAGGAAGACATAAATTTACTTTGGCTAAAGTCCATCTATGAGAAGACGGGGCACTGGATCAAATGAACAAGAACTGGCGAACCTTAATCCAAATGGCTGTGACAATAAGTTGGGTTCTTTAAGATGCTGTAAAAATTCAACTCTGCTCTGCCTCTTTCCAATACAGCGGATACTATGGTTTCTCTTCCTTCTAACCACATGTCTCTTTGGTCTCTATGGGTGAACCCAAAATAGACAATAGTTGTAGGAGAATCAGATGTGCTTCTGTAGACTATCATGTAGGACTTGGGAACATGAGGACCCAATGGAGGTGAGTTGTTGCTTAATTCAAAGACAAGCTTAGTTCATCAGAGGTTTAAATTCAAATGCACCTACTTATTAACTGGTTTTTTCCCCCTGAAATGTCTCTAAGATACAGCCTTCCTATAGGCTAGAATTTAAATTAGGCACATTTTATGAGAACTTCTTAGCCTTTTTTTAAATTTTATTGAGTGTGGAGAGTACATAGTAGAAAGTTTATAAGGAGAGATGCGATCATAATCAAAATAGACCTGTGACATTTTTTGCTTACAGTTAATTGCATTGTTTGACAATAAAGAATCAGATGTAAGTCTGCCACGTGATTTGTACTTTTAATATTTTATAATTCATCTGCTCTTAAGAATGAAGGGAATTCAATATGTATTACTCATCCTTAGTTCCTTAGGACACATCAGAATGCAGAAAACTTAAAACTTCTTTAACAATAATAAATGCATGACTTTATGGTTCCCTGAGCCTCTGGTCTCCCATATGATTAGTAGGCTTCCCTCTCTAAATGAGTTTGAGTATCTTCTAAATTTCCTCTCAGAGAAGTACATATTCTTAGCAGGACCTTCCTGTTGTCCTTGATACATCAGATTCTAGCTAGTTTATTCAACTTTTCAAGGATTTGTGTAAGGCCATGTTAAATGTGGGGGATCTGCTGGCTCCTCTGAAGTGCAGTTAGTCTGGCTCCCTTGTTATACTGTGGAAACTCACTTTTAACATTTGGAAGTGCCGCTATTAGGAAAAGAGGGGATTTTGTATTACTGCTATACATGTATATGCTTATTATTCTAGTTATAGCAGTAAGCTACCATCTACATAGATAGCAGATGTAATGAATATGAATGAAGCACAGAAATTGTCATAAGTTTAAGTTTTCTGATGTATTTTTTTCACTCTTGCTTATTTTGCCAATTGTAAACAGATGAGGCACTTGATTCACGGGAGATCAAATTGACACATTCTTTACCAAATAAAACATAAGCTAATCAGTTGTTTAACTTTATTATGAAGTAAATCCAAAAGTTATGACCTTCTCATTTGACAAGTGTCCTTTTTACTCTAGCTTTTAACTTCATATGGTGGTAAAATGCATGTGAAAATTTGAATTAACTGACTTAAAAAAACATTCTTCAACTCTAAAAGCAGAAATAGCAGTTTCCTGAGTCTGTTGTGTTCAAATAACAACTGACTCCACCAAGGAGACTTCACTTGCACTTCTACAGAGTCTACAGGCCACAAAGGGATTTGATCTCTGGAGACAGCCACAGGGAATTACCTCTTAAAGTATTCCTCAAACTAACTTTTGAAAAATATCATTCTCATGAATTGTAAATGGAGGAAGAACAGTTTCGGTGGGAAACAGACCCATAATGCACTTCATTTTTCAATTCTGATATCTATGTATTGGGAAATGTTTGTTAAGGTGACTCATGTAAATGAAAAGGAATACAGTTTCGAGGTCTTGTTGGAACTTTAGAAATGGACCATTAATAGGAAGAGCTCAATATTGGATATTTTTAAAGAGGTTCAAATTTTCTGTCAATATTTTATTTTTCTGAAGTTGTAGAATTCAAATTCTATTTTTAAACTGAATGGATGATAGGATAGTGTACATGAGACGGCAGTGAAAATGGGGGTGGAAACTATGGTTCTGGTCTTTTGGGGGGTTTACACTAGAAATAAAGAATAAAAGAGAGAGAGAGTTTATTAATTCAAGATGTACTTTATACTTTCTGAATAGGTTTTTAGCATTGTATAGTGTCCTAATATAACAAGAATACTCTTAAAATGTAGATGTGGTTGGATGGTAACGAATGCCCAAGCACAGAGGAACATTTTAATTTGCATTTGTGTCTCTTGTATTGGATAGAATTTGAAGCTTAGCTAAGTCATTGGGTGACAGAGACCTGGAGAGCATAGTGATCTTTATAGGTGAGGTGGAATGTCTAAGAGGGGAAGTTGAAGATCTAGATGCGTTTTGGAGTTGTCTGAGATGAAAAAGAGAAAGAGAACACAGTCTGCCAAAGGAAAGCTTTGGCTTCTGAAGACTCTGTGACACATGTCTGCCCATTGCCAGGAGAAAGTATTTAGGAATTTTCGTATCAAACAATAAATGCTATCATGCCAGAGCCTATTTAAGGAATACCTTTAGCTGTATTTACTATCTACCATGAGATATATCTCCTTTCTTCTCTGGCAAACCAGCTGTGCATTGTTCATTCACTGTAGTCAATCTGCCTTATATTAGAGTCTTATTGAGAAGCAAAAATTACAATTTCCCTGGAAATTTTTCATAGATTTATAAGTCCATTCTTTTAGTTGTCTGACTCCAATTTGGAAGTGTGCCATTAAGAGAATCTGGGTTCACAATTACTACACAATAGATATTTTGCTGAATTACATTTTATTTATTCTTAAACACCAGTCTTTCTAATGTCACTATCCCTATAGCAATATTCCAGCTGAATCCTTCTGATCTGGACCTTTTCATGTGAAAGTTTAGGAAGGCAAGGTTTACTCTGACTTTCTAGTTTCCTTATCACATTGTAAGTTTTATCACTGACTAGTAAGTTTTTCTTATCTTTTCTGTTTTCTTTCCTTCCCCCTCCCTCCCTGCTACCCTCCCTCCCTCCTCTCTTTTCAGTAATCTTTGCCCTTGTAGTGGGGATGCCTTCTGTTTTCCACTTACAGCAGCTTGTATTAAAAATATGTCTTTCTAAAGGTCTACTATGAATTTTGGAATTTAGACTTTTTCTCCTTTCTTCTTTGATGAGTTTTAGCTGATTCAAAGATATCTTGAAATGATAGCTCATTTTCTATACAAACCACAAAAAAAAAAGTCCTGCAGTGGCATAGGTACTAGTTACTTTTTATGGCTGTGATAAAATATCATGACCAACCACAAGCTATGGGAAGGAAGGATTTATTTTGGTTATGGTTCTACAGAGATAAGTCCTTCATGATTAGGGCAGCATAGCAGCAGCAGCAGCAGCAGCAGCAGACATGGTAGCAGGAGCAGGAAGCTGAGAGATAATATCTTCAAATGAAAGCATGAAGCAGAGAAAGAAAGAAGGACTCATAGTAAGACTATGATGATTCAAAGTCTACCTCAGTGACACACTTCCTCAAGCAAGAACACACAATGACAGTGTCTTTCCAAACAGTACCACCAACTATGGACCAATTGCTCAAATGCCCAAGACTTTGGGGGACTTTTTTATTCAAATCACAACACATATATTTAATTGTCATTCTTGGAGTTATTGCTTCTGTCCCTAATATCTGTAACCAACCAATAATATATTCCATTTTACTTTTAGAAATGGTAATTTCTCTTTGTTCTAGAAATTATTTCTGTGTTGCTTTGAGTAATTTTCAGTCCTTCATATTGGGTGTGTTACCCAATAATATCAACACACTCAATTTCTCTGATTGGGATGGTTGATTTAGGTTTGGGAATATAATCCATTTAGCCCAGTAAGAGAAAGTGTTGGTAGCTTTGTTTAATGTTGTTGGATTGTGGGAGGGTACTCTTACTTTTACTAAAATTCTCCCTTAAAAAATGTAGGAAACTGTGGGCCTCACCATGCCTCAAATGATGCAGAGAACTTGCCTGAGAATGGAGCCAACACAGAGGAAAGCAGAACAGAGCCACGAGTGACACTGAGTTCGCCTGCACAAATTGTGAGTGAGCTATGTACAGCTCTTTGTAATTATATTTGCTAAAAATTCTTTTCTTAAAACTCCAGTAAGAGCTAAGCTTTTGGATGTCTAAAGAAAATTCTCTTCTTTCGGTTTGTTTCATCATCCCTGTCGATACTGTGATAGTCACTTAGAACCATTATGCTATGCTTGGACTTATTTCTCAGTCATACCAAAGCTATAGATAACAGTCTGGAAATGCAGTCACAGGCTGGCCACAAACATTCCAAGATGGATTTTCCCAGAGACAAAGGTTCCAGACAGTCTGAGAGAGTTAAACTAAACAGCAAATCTCTTTTCCTTCATGTATTAAAAAGCCATAGCCATTCCTTTGCTCCTTCTACTTCCTGAAAATGTTATGTCTGGAATAATGGATCAGGAATGGCAGAAAATGTAAGACATGGGTCTGCTTTTCCCATTAGAGCAGAAATGCTCCTTCAAGAAAAGCTCTCTGTATAGTTTACAATTAAATCTTTCAAATTTAGGATTAGTACAAGGTGAAGAGCAGGCACTTAGTAATGTCAGATGGTCAAATAAGTAGAAAGAGTTGTTCCTGGGATATATAGCTTATTTTTTCCCATTTGGACAAAGCTTTATCTGTCTTCTTCAGAGGCACCAAGACCTGTGTAGCTTTTCTGTAATATACTCACCACTCAAAACTACAATCACCAGCATTTTCATGGCAGCCATAATAAAAAGAATCCAATAAAGTCCCAGATGCTCAGGCACAAACTTTTTCATCAACTATTATTCAGGAGCTCCCTGGGTAGGAGGCATTGCAACTCAAGTCTTCAAACACTGAAATAATGAATAAATATCAGAGACATGGCCTGAAGCTAAATGATGTTTAACTGTTTGTTCTCCAGTTAATAATTGGCATCTAAAGGCTTCTTTCTTTCAAGATGTTGGAACACTTTCAGTCATAGTGCTTGCTCCAAATTTAGCCAAGTGCAGGCCATGGGGCTTAGAATAAGGGAGAGGAGATGGAGAGTGTTTGTGTTTTGTGGAGCAGAGAACTATGGAGAGATTACTGTGCAGACTTAAGACATGTGAGATAAAGCACAGACAGGCTCCTAGGTGGGATGCCGTCTCCAGCTGGAGCTGTGGCTGCCTCCTTCATGATGAAGCTTTCACTGCAGTTCATCCATTAACTTTGCCAAACCAATCATGACTCTCTCTGGGTTATCCACACTGATACTGAGGCAGAACTAATTAGCTAACAATTCCCTGACATCCCAAAGACCAAGAACCCTGTAGGGTGTATTTGCTCCTTCTTACCCCAGCCACTCTTTCTCATTTGGAGAGTTATTTTTAAATAAAGGAGAACAGAGACCAGGATGTGTGCAGCTGAGAGATGTACTTGTCTGGAATTTGGCCCAGAACTCCTGGGGCTGAGCCCAGGTGTTCAACAAGGGTGTTCTTTGCAGGGAGGTCAGATGGAATAAAACATTGGCTTGAGTTGTCCAACCAGGCATGGGATGCCTTTTTGCAATGGGAGGTCAAAGTAAATGAAAGCAAAGTCTTGTTTCCTCTGCTCTTGCTCTTCTTCTGACATTCTGGCAGCCAGATTCTCACTGGCGAAAACTTCAGATGACTTGCAACAACCTAAACAATGGCATCCTTCCAAGTCATGATGAAACCCTAGGGAATCTTCAAAATGTGCATCATTTCCTGGATTCAAGTAGTTCCTGCATACTGGGGGACAAAAGGAGCCACAGCAGTCCTGTTCCTAATAACTTATAGGCATCCCCTTCCCCCTTAAAACTTGCTTTATAAATCAAGGCAACCGTGTAGGTTTTTAACGGACTGCATCATCCAGACATGCAAGAGGAAGGGCTGTTTGGTAAGATAAAGAGGGTTTCTTGAGATCCTATGACAGCCCTGCTTTTGCTCAGCATGCAGCTCCAAGCCGTGTCTGACCTAAGCAGGGAAAGAAGAGTGGTTCTAGAAAACTCTAATGACATGGCTGATTTGGATTCCCTATTTTCTCACAGGAACAAATAAAACCATGAACTAAATCTAAAGGAAGGAATATAACTGCTACCCAGGTGTGGTGTCACATGCCTGCACTCCCAGCCCACAGGAGAATAGAAGGTTTGGATTTGGGAAAAAAAAAAAAATCTAGTGAGGCCCTTTGTCAGACAAATAAAACAAACAATAAAAAAGAAGATAAGAATCCATGAGGTATTATTGACCTTGAACTGAATTATTCAAACCACTTGGATTCTCTGCAGAAATTCCAAGTTGTAAAGTTCTAACCCAAGACAGTGTCTGCGCTCTTTGTGCCTCACTGAAATCTTTCTGTGAACATCCTGTTTCACTCCTTCACCTGCTGCGTCTTCCATCCTGTTCTCTCCCTGGTCTCTTGATTTCAAACACACTTACCTATCTAGATCCCCGGAAGCTGTCTTTATTTCTAGTTTTTTTTTTTTTTCTCACTTTCACATTATTGCCTTTTCCTCTCCAAACACCCAAGGAACAACTCTCCGTAAGTATCATCTAAAATACTACATATCCCAACACAAAGCTTCTCTTATTGTTCCCCTTCTGACTTTACTCTCATCTTTATTAATACTTTTCTATTATTCCTAAGTACTCAGCCTCAAAACAAACAAAAATCAAAACTAGTTAAAACTATGTTCCTTCTGGTCAGGTACCCTTTGCTTCCTGTTTTTCGTATGTCTTTGTTCTGACTTGTACCACAGCTCACCTGACAACTGACTTGTTACGCTGAACCACACAATATTTTCAAGCTTTTATGTAAAACATGGGCAAATGGCAGCAGTTTCCAGTGAGTCACTCTAGTCGCTGCTGAATATTGTCTCTCAGGCTTTAAGGGAAATTAATGAAGTTTAAATTTTGGTCCCTTCAGGAAACAATTCAACCTTATCTTAACTCTCAAGATTTGAAGCACTTTCTGGTGCTCCAGAGTGCACAGTAAGATCTGAGCTTTCGAGCTGTGCATACATAATTAATTCAGGCATTCTTGGAGCCATATATCTCACCACTTACTCAACATCCTCACTCCTGCATTTTGGGCAGGATACCTTGGGAATATGTCTCTGTGATGCCACTTCTCATCCTTTATGGAAGGAGCAGGCAATAAATGTTTCATTGGTCACCTCGCTTTCACCCCTCCACTAGGCTACCTTGCTTCTGCCAAAAAGACAAGATCTTACAAGGAGGGCATATGACTAGACAAGTTTAGTCCTTTGCTTTGACATAGTCTGCTGGCCTTCAGGGCACAGCTTAAGGCCCATCTGTTCAATCAAGCTTTTGACTGATTGGTATGGGAGAATGGTCAAGGTGAGAGAGTCCCTTAGATTATTATCTCCATCTATTTGTACACACAATTGGAGACCTCTAGCACGACAGCCTCCTGCAAGTGACCTAAATGAATGAATGAATAAACAATGCTTTCTCTGGCAATTATATCCGTTCCAAAAACTTCATCCCCAAATCCTTTGTGGGACAAGGCAGCATATAAACATATACATAAGTAATAAATTCAAAGTATTCCAAATGGTAGGTTGAAAAACAAAACAAAAACACCTCACTGTTTTGCCAGGAAACCTTTTCTATTTGAATTAATCTTACATTCTAATTTCACTACATTGGTGAGTGCAAACTATTTTTCCAAAGACTAGTGTTTTCTGCATAACTATCTGAAGTTTTTATTATTCACAGCCAAAGTAGCATGTGCCTCCCTTGTTATAATACTTAAAGTGTGTGATCCATTTGAATTTGTCAATATTTCAGTACATGTTTATCTAAAACATAAAGGGGTTTTAAAGAATATAGTGACTATACATTTTATATCAAAAAGGCGATAACAAGTGCCCATCTGGCTGAAATGCACAAGCACGTTCAGATGTCCTTCATCACTTCAGAACTGCACATAGTGAAAGAAGTATATCTTATTTCACCATCCTTCCTCCTCTTTGTCACATGCTTTGCCTTCCTCCCCCTTCCAGCAGTTCTGCTCACTCTGAATTGGACTGATGACCGGATGGCGGTGTTTAGCTCATCCATCTTTATGTATCTTGTAAGCTACCGTAGGCATTTATGGACTTGGATTTGACATTTTAAGCAAGAATATTTAGTAGACAATAATATAGGTTTTTTCCTGTTTCTTTCCATAAAGAATATTCAGTCTTCCTCACTATTAATTACTAATAATCCTGCTGAGATTAGATAGAAGAAATGGTAAAACCTCTATTCTCATTTTTGTGTGGCTCACACTCAACCTTGCAGTACATATTTCCAGAAAACAAATTACATAGCTCTGTACTTGAAGATGTCTGAGAAGTTTAAGAATTTTCCCATTAGCCATTTACAGTTACAAGATTAATATCCCCAGAGAAATGTGGGAGAGACTACCATGGGACACAAATTAGCAAAAATATAAGCCTCTCTTTCTGTGCAGTAAGAATAAATTACAGCCATGATGAATAGTAAGGAGACTTACAGATGGTATGTGCTGTAGTAATACAACATGGGAGAAAGGAATGAAGCTAGACGATTTTCCCTTGGGAAGTGTGTTCTGGGCTAGATTTGAAGGAATAGAAGGATTTAGCAGTCACAGAGACAGACAGATATGTGTGAGTACATAAGTGACCCAGCCGAAGACCAATGAGAGAGGAACGCGGTCGGGTTCCACACAACAGAACACTTTAGCAGAATGCATTCCATTAACACTGTTCCCTCATTAACTCTGTACCTGAATAAGTGCCTTATCGAAAGGGACTCAGCAGGTATCTGTGATGACTGTAGCTTTCTTAATCAAGTGGCTTTGTGCCAATGTCATATGCCTTGGAGGATAGGCCCAGAAGTAACTGGTTTAACTTAAATGAACACCCTGTTTGTGCTACTGCTAACTCATTTGGGCTTGTGGTTTTCAAACTTAGAAAACCTGTTTAAAGAAGAGACTCAGAGCCTGTCATCTTCAGAGACTGCCCAGTGGGGGCCCAGGAGCTCTCACTTTTAACAACCATTCTAAGTCTGTCTTATAGGTAGTCCAAAAACCATATCTTGAGAAACTGTATCTGGAGTGATGAATAGTAATAGACCTTGAGCCTTAGCATGTTTCTAAGCCTGCTTTAATAATAGTGATGATATTCATAGGCAGGGGCGATGCTAAGCATTCAGATGATTTTGCAACACAGAATTCTCTCTTTGTTACCTAATGTAATAGACACTATTTTTATTCCCATTTTCAAAATGGAGAATCTGAGGCTTGAAGGAGCTAGTTTTACAGAGGAGCAAGAGAAATAAAAAATGAAACCTGTGCATACTTTATTCTAGGAAACAGGCCCTTACCACTCAATTTTCTTTTACCATGAGATCCACTCCCCTTTGTGCATAGTTGGTTTTTCCTCTGCAGTGCTCACACACTGTTGCTCTCCACCTTATAATATTCACCAGCTCTGTTGTTGCCACCAACTCGTTGTCTGCTTTGGCAAAGGGTCCACCTGTCAAGGCCTTTTTTTCATGAGAATATTAAGAATATTGTTTTATTGATAGAATAATTCTTAAATAAAGGTATAAGATGAAACAATGTTGGACCCTGTCTTTTGCACACAGGGTGGGACTATGTGCCCGAATGCATTTGTTGGTTCATTTTCTTAAAAATAAGGAAGACTATTCTCTCTTCAATTGAAATCTGGAAAAAAATACCTTGATTTCTGTTGGGCTCAATCACCAGTCTCAAGCAGAGCATTTTCAAAGATTAAGCTTGTGTTTCTCACACACAGTTTTAGCTAAAGATATGGAGCTGAGGTTGAAAACTGTAACTATTTCAGGAAATAAAATGCAATTTTTTATTTTCTTGATGTTATGGTATCTTAACACATGCCTATTCTGTCTCTCTCTCTCTCTCTCTCTCTCTCTCTCTCTCTCTCTCTCTATCTCTATCTCTATCTCTTTGCCATACATTTACACACATACATATGCACATATGCAAATATTTACACATACATATCTTCCTCCCCTGACACACATATTTAGGTTTCTTTAAAATTTATAGTACACTCTGTGTGAATAGAAACTATCAGGGGAGAAAGATATTTGAACCTCAGAAAACATAAAAGCTATTAAATAAATTTTAATGAGATTTTGATGTAATGTCAAAATTGGCGCAGTTAGGTTGGGGGGTTGAATCAGGCATGACTCATAACTGGTTTTAAAATATACCTCTAATGAATATGTTCAAGGTTAGAAATGGATGTAGATACTGATCAAGTCACCTGGCTTAAATGAAATGGTGTCAAATTTCCTTAAAACAAATTAGCAATTTGTGTATTTGTTCTGCATATTTTGTGTCTAGTGAAGTGAATAGGTGTGTCAAGGGACAGTCAAAGATTTGGAAGAGTCAGCTGGATTTTCTTTTTATGGAAAATAAGAGGCCATTGAGCTGCCTTATTCTGGCATCCTCATGCAAAGACATACACTTTAACTACAAAACAGCATGTTCTGAGGCTGTGTTTTCTCCGGGTAGTAGTGGCAGGAACACAGTGTTCATTTAAATTAACCCAGTTCCTTGGATAATAACAAAGTAATTAAAGAAGCCACCAAGGAAAAAAGAGCCAATTTATTTGAATCCTGCTCATAAAACTACATCAAGAGCCTGAAGGTAGAAAATAATGTGGATAAGATGGCAGATTGATGATTTTTAAAATTCTGCGTGGGTTGCATCTTGATAATAATTCAAATGAGTATCCCCCATCTAAAAGCAATACAAAATGCAGAAATCTTTATCTTCCTTAAAAGAAATAAAATCCTATTAAAATACCCAGATTAGAAATTGCCACTTATACCCAACTCCACTCTGTCCAGCAATTCCTTAAGATCAGATCATTTTGATTTATCCATATATTCCTGTCATAACACATACTCCTTTTTAGGTTAACTAGTTCAAGAGTCAGAAATTCATATTTATATATCCTCTGTGATATTTCCTGAATCACAAAGAGAAATGTTTCTTATTTTTGACAGTAGCAAACTTCAAAATGGAGCTGAAAATGTTTGTCATGCTTCTATATAACTGTTAGCACTGAAATTTATCTTAAAGAAAAAAAAAACCAAAACAGCAGTAATCCCTATCTTACTTCTTCCTGTTCTATCAGTACACTATCAGAACAAGACAGCACAACTGCCTTTGTGCATCTTAGCAAAAAAAAAAGTGCTTTTCTTTACAAAAGAAGGATTTTCGCCACCTTTAATTCCTTTCTCTTCAAATACTAGAACTATACTCACTAGCTGTTCCTTAGACTAGGAAAGTCCAAGGATCAAAGTCCACACAAGATCTGTGAACTTGAGTATAACAACATTATCTATGAAGAATGGCTAATAGAAAAATAAAGAAGAACTTGGTGTGCACTAACTTTAGCGAGAGAAAAGGCAGAGTTGACTTACCTACTAACAAAATAAAAAGGGAAAAAATTTAAAGTTTATTTGTGAATATAAACTATTAAAAAATATATGCTATGGTTAGTTCAATAGGAAGAAGGAAGGAGACAGCCAGGCTCTACAAAGGAAGAAAGAGAGAAGGGAAGAGAAAAATGAGCTGGGGTAGATAAATTAGTACTGTGTAGAAAAAGAAAAAAATGTTTAAATTGGGAGATAAAAATCCAGGAGGAAGCAGAAGAGAATCTGTCAGTGGAATCAAGAAAGCCTTTTGTACCCAGTTCTCCCTCTCTGAAGTAACACTCCTTGAATCTATTTCCACCTACTCAGAATGATTCACAGATCTTCTGAAGACCCACAGTCCACAGTCTCCATCATAACACCTCCCCTTCTGGCATTGTTTGTTTTATTATTTATATATGTAATATGTTATTAAAGAGAAGTTTTATATAATTAAAATGGAATGAAATCCCCCCAAATCAACCAACCAACGAACAAACAAACACCCAACAACATGGAGTCCCTTTTGCATTGGCCAAGTGCTGCTGGGCCTATGTCCTGCCCTGGAGTGTAGTTGCTGTATATATGCAGTGCCATTCCATTGGACACACACACAACCACACACACACACACACACACACACACACACACACACACACAAACACAAACTGAGAGAGAGAGAGAGAGAGAGAGAGAGAGAGAGAGAGGAGAGAGAGAGAGAGGAAGAGAGAGAGAGAGACTTGGGTGGGTAGGTGTGGGGATATATGGGAGGAGTTGAGCAAAAATGATCAAAAAATATTATATGGAAAAACTTTGAAATGAAAAAAATAACAATCTTCCTCAAGAAATTTTGTCAGAGATCTCACTCCTGTTTTCTATTGTTTCTCTTTTCTGTCTGTTCTACAATTGTTTATGAAAGGAAGATATTGAAAAGTCATTCTTGTTGTCATTTCTAGTTCAGAAACTTGGGGCCCTTTGTTTATTTCTGAACACTGGGTCAGGATCTGTATCCATCTTGGATTATATTTTTTCTCATTTATTTATTTCTCTTATAGAAAAAAGCTAAGCAAACTTTTGTGTTCTAGAAAAGTCTGATTATATAATCATTGTATTTAACCACCTTGATGTCAGAGGGAATGGTGTTCAGTTGAACTATTCATCTTAGAGTATTTCAGAAACAATTATTGTCGGCACAGGTTAACAAACTTCCACAAACATAGTGGCTCAAAACAATACACCTGTGTTATCTCATAGTCTCAGGAACAAGAGGATTTAACTCTGGTGTCAGGGCTGTGTTCTTCAACATAGGAAAATCTGGATGTCTTGTCAGTTACTAAAGGTTGCTTTTGTTCTCTTGGTTTATCGCTCTTCTCTGTTCTGCAAAGCCTGCAATACAGCACTTCAAATACTACTCTTGAATCTTGTTCAGTTACCTTTCCCAGGTGCTACCTCTCCTTTATTTTGAGACAATGTCTCATTACATAGCCTTTGCTAGACTGAAACAATATTGGCTAGGCTGAGACCAGCTTGACTTTGCCTCTCCAGTACAGGAATTAAAGACCTGTGTCATCATACTGGGCTACCATTTTTTATTTATAAGGATTCTTGTGATTAATTGGGCTTACCCTGATGACAGAGGATAATCACACATTGGGATTCTTAATTACATTTATAAAGTCTCCATGATGATGTGAGATAGTATTTTCACAGTTCTTATGGTGTAGAGCATTAATGTCTTTGGAGAATATCATTCACATGCCATATAGAATATTTGAGGAAGGACTCTGCAGTCCTTTATACCAAACTTCTGTAATCTTTCTTTTGTAAGATGGCAAAGAAGGAGTTAGATGTAGTAGCCCATGTTTGAATTTGTGATATTTAACCAATTTTCATATCTAAGCATTATCAACATTTCATTCATGCATTTATAAACTGCTGTCTAGCAACTTAACCCCTTAATCAATAGGTGAGCTTTCTTCTCAACAGCATAAAAAAACAAAACAACAAAGAAAACCCACCATTCACAGTCCTGTGAGCATTCAGAGATTAACTCATTATCCAAGAGTTTCAAAAGCTTCAGTGGGATATGTCCATCCTGTACATTTGTTTCTAGAAAAAAAAAAGTGAGATAAAGAAATCTGAGTCCATTACTAGGTCTTCTGACTTAAAATAATCTTGATATGTGAAAGTAGAATAAATTCAGTGTGTTAATCGGTCAAAGGTCTCCACTTTGGAGTTTTCACATCTGGTGAGTACCACCACTCAGGAAAACAAGGCAGTTGACCTAGTTATTTGGGGCTAAGGACTCTGCATGGAAATTGTGAATTCACCCATCCTAACATGTACCTCAGCCAGTGTAGTTGTTGTAGTTTGCTTGGGCTTTGTAGCTTTCACTTCAAATATCAGTTGAACAGATGAGAAATGAGAAACAGAGAAAGATAGACAGAGGCAGAGAGATTGAGGAGAGAAAAGAGAAACAGGCACAGAGGCAGACACAGGTGGACATATATAGAGATAGAGAGATAGGGGAGAGGAAAGAGAGAGATCTCTTCTACCATAATGCTGCTACATTAGTGTGTGGAGCTTTAAGAATTAAGACGATCTGTAACATAATTTCAATACCTGAATTAATTTGAATAGGAAGAACAGTTAAACATGGATTCTTCACAGATTATTTCAGAAGACAAGACCTTATTATTACTAGTCCACATGTCACTAGCTGCCAAGTGACACTGTGAATCACATTTCATGGAAATAAAAGGAAAGCGCCTTTGTTAGGAATTCATTCATACACTCCTGGGAAATTAGGAAACACAACAGATGCAAATCAGCCTTTAATCCAAGTCCCAGTGTGGACAGTACAGAGCAGAGAGGTGGCAGGAGCTGGGGGAGAAAGAAAGCTGTATTGTATCCCAAACGGGCGGGCATATCCTGCTTCTTCAGTCAGTCCGGACCAAATTTGTGTGTATTCTCCACTGCTCTAGCTCTACATTATTGCACACAATTTTCTTAATTTTTTTCTTCTATCTACAAACCAGAGAATTTACAGAGGGGAGTTATTTCTAAGTTGTTCCTCTGAGACTCCCCAACTACTAGACACAGAATTCCTGCAGTGCAAGACAC
The DNA here is from genome assembly GCA_004025045.1 of Sigmodon hispidus. Classification (NCBI taxonomy): domain Eukaryota; kingdom Metazoa; phylum Chordata; class Mammalia; order Rodentia; family Cricetidae; genus Sigmodon; species Sigmodon hispidus. The sequence continues at coordinate 75,726 of PVIH01004066.1, read as the reverse complement.
TTGGCAGAGAGCAGAATTCTTCGTACTTTCTCTTTCTTCCCTTCTGATTGTTGCTCAGGCAGATTCTCATAAGTCCTGCTAGACTAGCCTTTTGCACTTGGGTCTGGAAGTCATCATCCATTTCCTAAACACCCTGGGAAGCTTCTGCTCACCCCTCCCAAGGCATCCCTCTGTAACAACACATTTCTGCATGAGCATCTCAGGAGCCAGGTGAGGTAGTGATAGTGATGCTTTACTGCCTCTGTTGAGCCGCTTGCTAGATAGCAAGTCTCCAATGCTATTCTATTAGCGTAATCATAGTATAATTCAGCTTGGATGCAAAATTAGCAGCAGAATCATATTTTACTTTTAGCTTCTAATTGGCAACAGTCACATGCTTTTATTAAACTATTTCAATCAAGTCTTCCCAGCATCATCCATTTTGCTTATCATTGGGCCCACCTGCAGTCAGCTCTCTTCTTGGCTCCTTATCAGCAAAGCCAATTACTTTCTCAAGTGCTTGCTTTGTGGTTTTGCTTATAGACTTTGCCACGCCTCCACAACTAAGCCCGAAGGGTATCGGGTACATTCTATTCCTGATCCTCCCGTCCCACTTAGGATACTACAGTAGGGTAAGATGGCAGCTCTGTTTTGCTGTTTTTTAAAACAATGATCACAGCTGCTGCTTTACCATACTCATCTGCTTCTTAGATGCCAGAGCTTATTTTTCCTCTTTCTTCATTGCTACTTCCTCTTTCACATTTTCTTCTTCCCCTTTGTTAAGTTTTTAATGTCATTCTTAATCTCAACAAAGAATAACTGTTTTAAAAGAAAAAGAAAGTAACATTTTTTTTTTCCCAAATTGCTGTTCTGAATAACTATCTTTTCAGGTTGATGGGCTAGTCTAAAAAGATTATACAAAGACACAAGAAATAACAGATGATTTAACTCCAACTGCAGTTGGGCCTCCTGTTCTCCAAGAGGGTAATATTAGCTCCTTATCCTATTTCAGTCTGTTTCTTCATCTCTCAACTGGGAATGTTCTATGTGAGAGAATTACAGAGCCAGCAGGTAGACCTGTAAGTGTTCTAGACTTTCTAGTGTTCTAGACTTTCTAGTGTTCTAGACCTGGAGGTGTTCTAAGCCTGGAAGTGTTCTAGATTTTCCAGTGTTCTTGACCTGGGGGTGTTTTCTGTATCAGTTTACCTTTCCAAGTCTGGCAAGATTTTTTATTGCTGTTGTTGTTGGTGGTGACAGAAGTGGTGTTGCTGGTGGTAGGGGTGAGGTGAAATGGGGTGGTGATGATAGTGGTGATTGTTGGTGCCATTATTTCTTTTTGCGTGTTTTTTTTCTTAGCAGTTAGGTAATATTGAAATGAGAAACTTTAGAAGACTATGAACAAACAACCAGTGGTTTGAAAAAGCTGTAATTAATGAAGGAAATGAGAAGAATTAAAGGCAAAACCATATTTTGAAGAAAAGGACCCTGTGTACAAGAAAATTAACTAGCTTAAGTTTCAAATCTGTTATAACTGAAAAGAATATTCCTTTCCAATAAAACCTTAAATGACTATTTATTTACCACTAGTTCCCCTTTCTCCTTAACTGAGCTATAACCCTCAAAAAATCATGTAATTAACAACAATAATATGAACAGTAATATAACAAGTACAAGAGAAGCAATCTAAAGTAAGAAAACAGCATAGGAAATTAGAATGGTGTCTATGTAATATTCATATTAAATTTAATAACTACTTAAATATTTATAAATTATCTTGAATTTTTATTTGCAAATGGTTCAGAACCAGTTTTTATTAATTATTGGGTACTACTTATCCCTTGGCATGTCAATTTCTAGGTGAAGCTGTACTGGTTTTCTTTCATTTCTCTTAAAGAAATGAAAGCACTTTCTAATTTCTCAGATCTCCAGCATTTGGTCACATGGAAAATAAAGAAATTAGTAGGGGATAATTGTTTGAAAATCTAATTTACTGCCACATTAGTAGGATTAGCTTGGTTACCATGATTTTTTCCTTCGATATCTGAAAATCAAAACACTTGTTTGTGCTCACTGAATTAGTCAGAACTGGGACTTGGTCAATGAACTGAAGCAAGATGCTTGTGTTTTCCCTGGGCACATAAGTCAGTCCTGTGCAGAAGCAGTGGTACCTGAGACTGCTGGAATCTAGGCTTCACAGAAACAATGAACATGTTCATGCTAAGTGTACTTTTCAATATAGGTCATTATACCTTAGAACAGTCTAGAGCATGACTTCTTCTCTACCACCTGTGTCTTCAAGAGCCCTTACCTTCTTCAGTAAAGGTATGTATCACATGGCAGCCCTGTGTGTTTCTCATTCATCTTTTAATACTTCCTTACCAAAAGCACACAGACTATGTATCACGGCATAGTAAATTTCCTTCCCACTTGGATAAATGGTGTCTTTTTCCTCTCACTGTACTAAGACACCCTATCAAGGGAATGTAGAGAAGAAAGAGTTTCAGAGGGTGACCATGACTATCATGCTGACCAGCATAGCAGCCAACAGTTGACTGGCTCTGGAGAAGTAGTCGGTGACATACATGTTACCATCAAGCAGAGAACAGAGCTGCCTGAAATGGCCTGGGCTTTTCAAACATAAAATACCACCCCAGTGACACATCTCCTCCAACAAAGACATACCTTATAATCCTTCCCAAAGAGGTCCAGTAACTTCCGACCAAACATTCAAAAATATGAGCCTATGGTTTTATTCTCATTTAACCCATCACAAACAGCAAATTCTAGAAGAGAAGGGATGCTGTACTTCATACAGTTTCTAATATAGCACCTATTCTAGTGTAAAACTGTAGTGGATATTCATTAACAGAATAAAAGTAAATATATGTAGATATATTCATCACAGTGTACAAGCATCATGTATACAATGTGATACAAATCAAGAAAACAATGAATAAAATGTCAAAGTAATCTTTATTTAAAAAACATTAAAGGGTTTTCTTTTCTATCTTCATTACTGTGTCTTTTGCATTACAGAAGCTTCTCAGTTTCAGGAGGGCCCATTTACGAATTGTTGCTCTCAGTGTCTGGGCTACTCATGTTATATTTAGGAAGTGGTCACCCATGCCAATGCGTTGGAGGATATTTCCCACTTTCTTTTCTATCAAGTTCAGTGTGTCTGGGTTTATGTTGAGGTCTTTGATCCACTTGGATTTGAGTTTTGTGCAGGATGATACACAGGATCTATTTGCATTTTTTCTACATGCCACCGTCCATTTATGCCAGCACCATTTTTTGAAAATGCTTTCTTTTTTTTCCCCAATGTATATTTTTGGCCTCTTTGTCAGAAAACAAAAACAAAAAACAAAAAACGGTGTTTATAGGTGTGTCTATTAATGTCAGGGTCTTTAATCTGATTTCATTGACCCACCTGTCTGTTTTTATGGAAGTATCAAACTGGTTTTATTACTATAGCTCTATAGCAGAGCGAAAAGTCAGGGATGATGATGCTTCCAGAAGTTTCTTTTTGGTGCCCATTTCCTATAGCAGTATACCTTGCACAGCCTTGGTACAGGGGAAAGCGGCTTAGTCCTGCTGCAACCTGATATGCCAGACTTTATTAATTCCCCACTGCTCTAAGGAATAGATGGGGGGGTTTGAGGAAATCTGGGGGTGAGTGGGAGAAGAGGAAGAAGGGGAACTGTGGTTAGTATGTAAAATAATTGAAAAAAATTTTTAAATAAAAAAAATTTAAAAGTTTTTTTTATTTTTAATTTTCTGTGAGGGAGTGTTTTGCTTGGCTGTATGTAAGTATACTATGAGCTTTCCTGGTGGCTGCAAAGACCATAGGAGGGAAAGATGTGGAACTGGACTGTATGGGTGGTTGTGAGCTGCCATGTGTGTGCTGGGAACCAAACCCAAGTCTTCTGCAAAGGTAGTAAGTGCTCTTAAAGAGGTGAGCCATACATAGAGTATACATTGTATACACTAGAGTTGAAACAGACAGTCATCAGAAACAGGCTTCAATTTGCCTTTAATATGTCTAGGCTAGAATAATGTGTTCTTAATTAATATATTTTAATGTGGTAAAATACACATACAGTTGCCCAACTTTTTTAAAGTATATGCACAGTTGTATTAAGTACTTCAATTGTACCATGCAATTGTCACTACCATCTAGTTCCAGAACACCACAGAAGTTTTTATGGCTTATACCTACCACAGCTGTTTTATTCCAGTTTAAGCGGGAGGGATTAGTATATACTATAAATATAATGTTGATGTAAAGAAATATATAAGATCTAATCAAGCCATTGAATTCTTTAGTCAATTTTTAATGAACCTACATCTTTGATTCTTTCACTGTATTGATTTGTAGACTGAGTGACATTTTGGCAAGAGAATAATATGGAGAGAAGTAACTGGGGAGAGAACACCCAGTCAGGATCTGATGACTTCATTTGCCTGCATGGGTCTCATTCAAGACCTGGTAAACAGCTGCTCGGGAATGTCATTTGCTTATTTATCTTCACTGTGAGCACTTAAAATCATCTCTAACTTTGGACTTTGTAAAGGTAAACAAAAGGATCACAGATTAAAATAACCTATCCCAGGATTACATGCAATTAAGTAAATGTTTAACCTTAGCTTGATACATACAGCAAATATTAAAAAAAAAAAATCTGGTGTGCCTCTTGTATGGATTGAATACTCCTCTTCACTATCAGAAACAGGTGGGAATTATTATTCACAGATGTGTTGAACTGGCCAATGACCAGTTTACTTTATGTGTCTCTAAGAACAGCCAATGTTTTCTCAGAGGTCCAGAGACAATGGAAAGAGGTCTATGGAAAACTTGTTCATTAACTTTATTTCGGCACACTGTAAAACATCTATTTAGTTTAAGTCTCTAAGTGCAAGAATAGTTTGGGCTCAATGTTTTTGTGATTTCCTGCTAACCACCAAGGAAGCAATGGGGACCAGGCTCTGGACATTTAGAGCAAGTTGATATGAAAAACATCAGCACAAAATACCAACTGCAGTGAGCATCCTTTGGCCATGAGTGAGGTTATACCTGTGGTAAACACCACTGCCCCACAGCTGCTGTTTAACCCCTTCATTGCCACAGCTTGCAGGCTGGTCGTTTTTTAGTTGCAGACAGAAAATGAAACACGTAGTACACTTGCCAGGATTCAGAGGTGCTGCTCTTTATTTGGAGCTTGGCTTTAGTAATTTGGAGGTAAAGATTCCCCCTAGTCTCCTACATAATTCTTATGCAAGTATCTGAGTAACACAGTTTGAGAAGCAAAATACTGAATCTATAACAAGCAGCACCAACATTTGGACATTTTCTCAATCTTAGGTACCTGAATGACATGAAACCTGATTCAAAGACAACTGTTTCTACCATGTAAGAACTTTCCCATATTAGTAGCCCAGGAGAGACAAACATTTCTATCATATAAAATACATTACTCAGAGTTGTTACAAGGACAGGATACATATTGGTATTTCAAGCAAAGGGATCATCAAGCACCTCACACTTTCTAAGCAAATGATTTAAAAATGTTTTGTTTAGATATTTTAACAATGTCATCATAAACAGTAATAGTCCACAAACTGGCATTAACTAAATGTTTTGAAAACTGATTTTGTTAACCCAGCTTATCACACAAATTTTATTTAGTATTGTAATGAAAACCCAGAGCGAGATATTGGGGGAAAGCTGGAATATCAGAAACAAACCACAGCCAATTCTCATCCAGCCAACTCCTTAGGCCTATCAGGATGGGGCCTATCTTCATTAGTGCTCAGCTTGACTGACTGGTCTTTCAGCCAGAATGGCTGAATTTCTGCATTCTCCTGCCTTATATTTCTTTACCCAGCCAGCTATTTCACTTCTTGGTTCCACTCTTCCAGAGCTAGCATTAAAGGTGTGAGCTACCACTGCCTCAGCTGTTAGGCCTTGAACTTAGAGATCCAGATTAATCTCTGACTCTCCAGTACTGGGTTTAAAGGCATGGGTCACTACTCCCCAACCTTCATGACTTGGTTGAGGGTGATTCTGTCCTCTGATATTGCAGAGTATTTTTATTAAGTATATAATATATCACCACACAGGCTTTACATTTCCTTTATCCTCTTATGAAATTTGGTTAGCCAGATTTTCAAACTGAAGGTCCTTAGTCCTGTCTTCCATTGATACTTGGTAAACCAACTGACATAGTCAAGATTACTCAGAGTCTTCTGATTTCTTATAGTATAAGATGATAAATAAACATGACCCAAAAACTTAAGAAGAATGTACTAATAAATATAATTTTAATGTCAGAAATGAGTTTTAGGTCCCTTGAGAAGGTTTTCTAGGGCAGAATTAATTTGCTTTTAGATACCATTTTATCAACAAACCCTGAGGTTTTGTTTAGGATTGTGTTTTAATTTTTATTATTTTGTTCATTTTTTGATAACTTCCTACACTTTTTTTTAACTTAGAATAGGAGTTTAATAGTAGAAGTTAGCCTCCCATCATGTCCCTACATTTCTCTTATGGCTCTCTTTGAAATTTTGATCATTATGTGATACACTGCTCTGTGGTGGCCATGAGGAGAGAAGCTGCTGTTCACTCACCACTTCTATCTGTACAGTTTGCTATTTTCCAAAATGTCTTAGCATCTTTCAATTAGCTAGCTGTGGACTTTATGTGTCTTCTACATAAAAGTTCTCCATTTGTTCTTGCAGACAGCATGGCCATAGTGAGAAACCACAATAATTCAAAATCTGTATTGTAAAGTTCTTTATTGGTACCTTAGTCTCAAACTCATAAACTTCAAACAACCTCAAAGAGCAGTTTTGATTATGTAAGATGTCCCTCTAAACCTTCTTGGGAAATCATGACTATCTACAACTAAACACCAATACCAAACATGCCCCACTCTCACCTTCTAAATGGTCAAAAAAAAAAATCTATGACCGAATTCCTGAGCTATATCACAAAGAATTCACCCTGGGTTATTCATACCAAATACTTGCAGGTGCCAAAGAGTAATGTGCAAAGATACCTACTCAGCATAACTTAATCTAGCCTTGCTGGGGTATGTTTGAATCAGAACATAGAATACCAAAGTGTGGAGTGAGTGGTCTTAAGCACATTTTGGAAAAATCTGGTTGGATATTAACGTCATAGGTCAATGAATGGAGAATTATGATAACAAAGCTTCAAAGAGAATATAGTTATCTCAGAAATAAACTTTAAATGAATCAGGAATAGAAAAGTACTTCATTTACATGGGCTTTCTGTAGTTTCCTAAAATATATGAGTTATTAAAAACTAATAATGAATACAAAAGAATTTGATATAGAAATGATTATAGAGGTCAGATTCATACATTAGAATAAAGACAAATGCAATTATATTTCCAAAATCTATTAATGGCTCAATTAGTCCATAGATCAGATAATCAAATATTGTTCACCAATAATGATTTTTGTGTGAATGTGTGTGTGTGTGTGTGTGTGTGTGTGTGTGTGAGAGAGAGAGAGAGAGAGAGAGAGAGAGAGAGAGAGAGAGAGAGAGGGAGGGAGGAGAAAGAGAGAGAGCTTGGGAGAAGAGAAGGTGTTCAGGGAGAAGAAAAGGGTCATAGATTTCTAATATATGAAGGCATACTTATAATAAAGTTGAATTCACTTTTTGTTTCCACAATGTTTTACTTTGGAAATACACAGCAAGTTGATCTCTCTAAATTTTCACTATCTCATATTATTTATTTATCTGTGTGGGTGAGGGTGTGTCTATATTATTATAGACATTTATTTGTGTGGAGGTCTGTGGCCAATGTCTCAGAATCAATTCTCTCTATCTACCATGTGTATTCTGCAGATTGAACCCATATCCTTAAGTGCTTGGACATTTTTACTTTTAACTAACATTATCTTCTACAGTTTATGCAATCAATCTCACTAGCCTAAACTATTTACTAAGAAAAAGCATTTATGATAACTTTGTCTGGCTTGAATTATCATAATTAAAGAAAATTGCTAACTTAAAGCAGGACTTTTCTTCAAAATCACAATGCTTGCCTGCTGTGGCAAAGTATATTCTCTACTCACAAAGCTAATGACTTTTTTTGCTTTGGTGGTACCTATACCAAAGTAGGTCATTATTTCTAGGTTTTTTGTTCTTTTAATACAACAGGAGAGAAAAAGTCATGAAGTGTGCCATCCATCACATTATAGCTAGTACATTCCTGTAATATGTCTATCATGATAATGTTTCTATGTAAACTGCACACATAAACTGGGCTCTGATATAGGCAACATTAGAATGAGTCCATTAGGAATCCATTTTGGCTGAGTATGTGATTGACGGTCACATCAACTTCTCCCTGTTAGCTTCAAAGCTCTTGGCTTCCTCTGCCTGTCACTCAGGGCAATGGTTAGTTGCTGGCAGAACCATAGCTATAATTGGGAAAGGCACTCGTTAAACACAGAAGTTTGGGGGAGGTGAGAATTCATATCCAGCCTAGCAAGTCTGGGAAGTTTTCCAATCCTCCAATGTTGAGCTAAAGCACAAAGGCAAATTGAATTTTATTACTTAGGTGACATCAAGCCATGTTTATACATGGGACTCATTGAAAAATGTTCCTAAGACACTTGCTGAACTGAATCTTTGTTCTTCAAGATGCCCTTAATGCTTGCACTCATTTTGAAATTTCTTCCCTTCACATTCTCTACTTTGTGCAGAAAATTATAGCAGAGTTACAAGCACATATTATTATTATTAAGTGAAAAACATTTGTGATATAAATATTCCACAACCATCTGGAAGAATAAGTGCAAAATTAACAAGTGTAGCTAAACTGAATGTTGTGAGTGCCATTAGTTACTAAAATTGATGAGCCTGTTCTCCTGGATTTGAAAACTTATGTTTTTCTTGCTAAGATGAGGTCAGTTCTGAACTTTTGAGACTAGAATTTCTGGTAGAATGTTAGCCACAAGTTCTCCATTGTCAAAAGTACATGTCAATAAATTCCTGGGCTGCAAGAAATATAGATGCCTTTGTGTACTGATTTTTTTTTTGTAGCTACTTGGAAAATTAGAGATTCTTATGTAAAGTATACTTAATTCTTCCAGATAAAAATCTTGTTTAAAATTTATATCAAGGAAAACTTATTTTTAAAATATTCTGCATTAGGTTTGGCTAGCGCACTGGGGTAGACATTATTCTTGCCTTTTCTGTTATGCCTCTTTCTCCTCTTTCTCCCAGGGTAATTTCTGTAATACCTCTTAAAAAAACCTGAAACTTTACTATTAGTTTAACAGAAGACCTGTTTTTTCTTATATTATACATCTTGGTATTTTTAAAAATTATTTTTGCATCTATATGTGTGTGTGTATGTGTGTGTGTGTGTGTGTGTGTGTGAGAGAGAGAGAGAGAGAGAGAGAGAGAGAGAGAGAGAGAGAGAGAGAGAGAGAGAGAGAGAATGTCACTCTGTTCTGGCTTCTGGCATGTTAACTCTGGGAACTGAGCTCTGACCATTGTGCTTTGTAGGAGGCATCTGATTACTGGGATATCTGGCTAGCCCACACATGTTGTCGTTTTCCTATTCTTTAACATACTTATAATCTTAGAGAGGTTTTTTTTTTGCCTCAGTAAACTGCACTCAATTCTATTTCTATTTTCTTTATATAGCTTACTTCTCCTGAACTCATGACACTCCCTAATATTTGTCTTATTCAATTACTTTGCCCCTTAGCTTATCCATCAAATGTGTTTTTTGAATGCCAATAATAAATTTAACAGTGTTTAGATAAGAGATAATTCCTGATAAAAGCTTTCTTAGTGAGATAAGAAAAGTATATCTGAATAATTAAAGAGTATCAATTAGGCACTAAACTATAGTGGAGATTGCATTATATAACCTCACTGTAAACTGTGCCCAACACCCTTTTCTAGTAAAGCTGTTCAAACCTGACTCTTGGTCCCCAATATGCAATTCTTTATTTCCTGGGCTAGATTAACTGGGCTTACATTGATTGGGCTAGAAATTTCTGCCTTAGCTAAAAGCTTTGGAATGAAGTGAGACATGCATGGAATGGGAGTGGCCTATGAAATGACCCGTGTTAGCTCCACCCTAAGACTATTCTATAGTTAGGATGGTGTGTGTGGGAGGCAAACTCTTTTCCTCTCAGAGACATTATCAGGGACAGAGAAATGCTTCCATGGAAGTCCAGCTTGATTCTTTGGGGTTTCCTTCAGAAACATGGTGTCTTAAGTATGCACATCATGGAAATGCTCACCTCAGCCTATGTGATGACTCAGGAAAGCTAGGTCACTGGCTGTCCTGTGCCATTGACAAGCAGCTACTACACCAGAGTAAACATTTCCCTGTCATTGTTTGCCTATAGAACCTCTGAGGGGGAACTTCTTAGTCTTGGATGCTTCCTACTGGGTTCATGAACTTCATGTAGTCTTCATCAGACAAAACAGCTACAAATAAGTATGGCCCAAACCACCTTCCATTTTGGATATTTAGGTTCTGAATACACAGGGACATTATAGAAGCAATAAGAGCATAAAAACCCAGAATAAAGAGTATAGTTTTATTTCATACTAATGCTGACTGAGCTATAGTGTGGATGCTAAGACTTTAATCTCTGGAATTTATAGTCAGCATAAAACTTAATTCTACGCAATGCTGAAATAATTGTTCATGCTGCATCATTTTCCAGCCTATGTTTAATTCCTCAACCACTGGGCAGTGGTTTTTTGGAGTTAAGACCCTAGAGCAGTAGTCTGGACAGAGAGCAAGGCTTTACTGAATGGGATCAGTGCTTTGCATGAGAAGAGAGATGAAAAGTTGTCCCTTTCCTTTCCTTTTCTCTGTGTTATGACATAATAAAAGCAAGGCTTCTCTAAGTCAAGAAGTTGCCCTAGCCAGACTTGTATCTACTGACACAGTTATTTTGAGCGTGCCAGTCTCCAGAACTGTGAGAAATGAATGTTTTCTGTCTAAGTATCCCAATCTAGGGTGTTCTATTGTGGTATTCTAAACAGCTGTACGCCTGTACAAGGGAAGAAGACGAACTCACACATAAAGTCCGGGCACATGAAACACTGAAGTAAAAGAACCAGATGTATTTATCTGTCTGTAAATATAGCGATAAGATAGGATCATTTTCTTGGCACCAGGTGTAAGTGATAAATTGGTAACACGGAAACTTTTTAAATTATGAGTTTAAATAGTTTTTAACAATGGTAGACTATCTTGAAAAATCAGTGCCATATTGTGCAGTAACATTTTACTACTTGGCAGTATACTATTCGTGATCCAATTGAAAAACAAACAGTTTAAGAAATTTAATACTTTGAGTTTGGGAGGAGTCATATAGGAAAACTTAAATGTTAAAAAAAAATTTAAGGAGAAGACACCCAATTAAGAGTTTCATTGGAGAGTGAAGACAGTTGGAAGAAACTATTAAAAGACAAAATGATGAAAGCCTTTCTGACCAAGGAAAAATACTAGCCCTCTAATTCAGAATGCACACAAGTCTGAGAACATACAGTTATTAGACAAGTCTGCATTATATGGGTCCAAAGGATGAAGTCTGAAAGACAAGAAGCTCTCTTGTAAGGGAAACATGATTTTTTGGTAACATAATTCTGTATTCTTCTTTCTTCTTCATTATTCTTTTCATCACTTTGCATCCCCCTCCCAACAAGTGCAGGAATTGCAGGTGTGTGCATCATAGCTCTGCTGTATAGATTTCATATCACAATTACATACACCAGAATACTATGAAACATTATCCAAATGTGGAAAGAAAATTATTTGAATGACATACTTTGATATTATCAATAAATAATGAAAGTAAAGGCATTTTCAGGTATACAAAGACCACTGCTACAAGTAATTTACGAAGCATGTTTATATCTATTTATGGAGTACAGTAATTGGATAGAAACATAAAAGAAAGACTGGGATAATTAGCATCTATTGTTCTCAAACATTGATCCTTTCTGTGCTGGGAATGTTTGATTCTTCTTGCTATTTTGAAATACACCATACATTGTTTCAGAGTATAGTTACCTTCCTCTTCTGTAGAGCATCAAGACTGTTGCCTTTCTCTCTGTGGGTTGATTTTTATCATCTGACCTTTCTCCATCATTTTTCTTCCTCCCAGTGTCTCCTGAACTCAGTTGTGAGATCTTTTTGTCATTTGTTCTTCAAATAGGTCAGAAGCTGAGAGTTTTTATTTGCCTCTCAGTGTGTGGCTTATTTTCCTAATGTGGTTTTCCCTGGCTGAAGTCACTTTGACACAAATATCACAATCTCATTCTTTTCCTATGCTTGACAAATATTCTCTCTCTCTCTCTCTCTCTCTCTCTCTCTCTCTCTCTCTCTCTCTCTCTCTCTCTCTGTGTGTGTGTGTGTGTGTGTGTGTGTGTTAGTAGGTGGTATTTTCTTTATAGCTCTATCTGTTCCCTGACAGTTTCACTGGTCCCATACTTCTCTACTCAACAGTGCTGTGATAAGCAAGAAAATGTAGTGACATTTAATTTTTACTTTTAGTTTCTTGAGATATATTAATGGATCATATGAAACTTCTATTTTTAGTTTAATTTTTAAAAGGATATTGATATTGTCTTAGGGTATTTGTTCTTCTTTCTCAACATCCTCACCAGCATCTGTATTCTTCTTTTTGTCCTTTTCATAATGACCATACTAAGGGAGTAAGATAATTATTTACTCCTGTGGTTTTAATTTTAATTTTGCTTATATCTAATGTTATTGAACATATTACCATATGCTTCTTTGCCATTTGTGTGTCATTCCTTGAGAAATGTTTATTATGATTATTAAACCATTTAAGAATAACACCTTTTGCACTTATTTGAATTCTTTGTGCATACTGCATATTAACTCTTTGTCATATGTATGTTTTGTAAATATTCCATCCTGTTGTGCTTGTCATTTTTTACCATGTTGATTATTTGCTTTCTGTGCTGAAGTATCTTCATTTGATATAATCCTATTTTCCTATTATTTGTGCTTTTATTACCCTTGCATTGAGTGTCTTATTTTAAAATTAAATTCTGACATATACCAATGATTCAAGGTTTCCTGTATTTTCTTCTATCAATGTCATAGTTATATTTCAGGGCCTGATCCATTTTGCACATATTTTTGTTCACTTTGGAGATATTATAGAATATGATAGCATATGTAAAGAGAGCAATAAGGGCTATAATATTTTAAATTGAGGTTTGTGAAACTATTATTGTAACACAGGAGCCGTGAAAGCAAAAGATTTTCATCAAAATAGAAGAGACTTTTATTTCCTATATTCTTGAATTTTTGTCACATATTTCTAAATGTAAACCCATGTTAATTCATTACTATTATTTTTACTTTGAAACATGATGCTCAGAAGGCTGCCTTGTGGACTTAAATGGGGTATCAGTGAAGCATAACGAAAACCCTAAGTGTCAGAAGTTACTTTCTAATTGGTTTGTGACTTTCTGTGAAAATTCCACCCAAGTATATCTTGGTAAAGTAGTAGGTCTATGGAGCTTCATTACAGAAATGTGGGAGAGGAGTTACAGGCTTACCCATGGATGACGCAGAATCAACTATGTCACCATAAAGGCCATCCCAGCATTTGTGGCAACTCATGAACATTGCATCCCTGATTATCCAAGCACAATTTGCAGATGATAAAAGCAGCTGAGTCTTCTAACCCAATTGTTTATTGTTTTCATTGCCTGGGATGGTGGGGGCGGGGCTTGTAAATGGCAACTTTCTGATCCATGTAATCCTAATCAGTTTTTAATCTTTCCTTTCTATTCTATGAGGTGGCATTTCAATTGGAAGAGATTTATGTGCCATGATTTGACAGAGATGAGGTAATACTTAGAGACATCTTAAAGATCAAAATTATAAGCAGGATTCTAACAAGTTAAATTTTAGGAGAATTGGACATGTTTTCAGGGAATAGTAACCAAATATTTCATGAAACTTTGAGTTTTAAGATGCAAATTCAAAGGCCAAATAATTTAGAGGTTCGTTGAAGTGCATGATGTGTTTCTGCTAAAACATCTTACTGCTAGCCCAGACCTACATCTTCCCACTTTCTCTATGCTCTGGGTTATGAAGTTCCTTTGTCTTCATAGTACTGGTGAATCTAGCAAATGGCAGAAAGAATATTACAATAAAGGAGATATTAAAGAGGAACCTGTGCTAATGTAAGGAAAGTACAGAGAAATAAAACTACCAGATTCTTAAAAAAAAAAAGGTGGGTATCACCATTCACTGCTCCATAGTGGTTTTCATTCTACAATAGGGAGATTGACTGTTGTTTCTGTTGGTTAAAGTTGTAGCTCATTTGGTAGGATGTGGTTAAAGCTGTCATGAAAACTGCAAATTGTCTTTATATGTTCTAGAAATCATAAAAGATGGAAGTCATTTTCTCTCTGTAAGAGCAGAAGCTTGGGTTAACAAAAAGATTTGGGATCAAAATAGTAGAGTCTAGAAAACCAAGAAAGATGAAGGAGTCTGGAAAACTAAGAAAGATGAAGGAGTCTGGTGGCTAGGTGTAAGATAACCAAGCAGGACAGATGACAAGGACAAGAGTTTGGTCCAGCAGTAGCATCAAGTGCATGAGTCTTCATTGTCATCAGAGGTGTAACCAGTCTTATAGCAATTACTTCAGCCTTTCTCCTAGAAAGCAAATCTGATGTCCTTTTCTCTCTTGGAAACCACATCAATTCTTTGAGACTTTGCCCCAGTTCTCACTGTTATATAATTCTTCTCAGTAGAACTTCCTTCCACTTTGTATACTTTAACAACAGCGTTTGTATTGCTAATCTTCATTGGTGTGAGACAATGAACTTGGACCAACTGTCCTGGTTTTTGGGTTATGCACAACGGCCTATGAAAGGTCCAACCATACTCAAAACCCTGCATCACCATTTTCTTCTTTTTACTGTTTATTGTATGAAGCACTTGTCTGTCATTTAGCTACCCTTGACAACTTATTGGGAAGGCAAATATCCATGGCAACTCAGCAGAGGTTTTTGAAATATTCATTTTGTTCTTTTGTTTCTGTCATTTGTGGTAAGATTAATGATGCTCACTGTCCCAATGATATACAGTTCATGATTATCATAACTTGTAAATATTACTTTGTATGGGATATTTCAGGCCTGATGAAGGATCTTCAGAACATGATTCTAGATCATGAGGGCTGAAATGTAATCTCACATATCTTAATAAAAGAGAGATGGGAGAAGATCTGATCTAGAAGAAGACACCTGACTGCTAAAACAAGGATCCACACTTAGGATTTCAAGATGAGACACCAAGGAAAATGGTCTAGAAATCAGGAAAAACCGAAGTCGTCTTCTTAATTCTCTGGAGCTTCTGGAGAAAGCACAACACTATTGACTCTTGAATTGCTATCCAGTGAAGCTTACATCAGAAGACTTATGCCTATAACACGAAGCATAAATGTATGCTCTTCTGAGTTATGAAATTAAAGAAAACTATAGCTACAGATCCCTAATAAACCAGTCAAGACACTATTTAACAGGACTGCCTATGTTGACTAATTGGAATATGGAGATATGCCATTTGCTGCTTTAGAAAATGACCTTTTAAAAAAAGAAAGCAGGATGATTGTTTTCTAGTTCCAGTCATTTGTCTGCAAAGTTTAAGATCTCATTTCCTTTTACTGATGCATAATACTCCACTTTATAAATGTACAACATTTTTTTTACCCATTTTTTAGTTGAGTAGCATCTAGGTTGTTTCCAAATTCTGGCTATTAAAATTAATGTTGTTATGAACATAGTTGGGCAAATGTCCTTGTGGTATGAATGTGCATCCTTTATGCATATGCTCAAGAGTGGTATTGCTGGATTATGAGGTAAATTGCTTCCTAGTTTTCTAAGAAACTGCCATACTGATTTCCAAAGTGGTTATCCAAGTTTACACTCTCACCAACAATAGAGGTATTTCCCCGTGCTCCAAATCCCCTCCAGTATAGGCTATCATCAGTGTTTTTTATGTCAGCCATTCTGATAGGTGCAAGATAGTATCTCACAGTAGTTTTGATTTGTATTTCTCTGATGGCTAAAGGTTTAACTGTCATTTGACCATTTGAGATTCTTCTGTTGGGAATTCTCTGTTTAAATCTGTATTCCAATTTTAAATTGGATTATCTGGTATTTTGATATTTAATTTCTTCAGTTCTTTATATATTTTAGATATCAGCCCTGGATCAGATGTAGAGTTGGTGAAGATCTTTCCCCATTCTGTAGGCTTTTGTTTTGTTTAACTGACTGTGACTGCTCAGTTTCAGGAGATCCCATGCATTAATTGTTGCTCTCAATGTCTGTGCTACTCATTTTAAATTTAGGAAGTGGTTTCCTGTGCCAATTCATTCAAAGCTACTTACCACTTTCTCTCCTATCAGGTTCTGTGTAACTGGATTTATGTTGAGGTCTTTGATTTACTTGGACTTGAGTTTTGTGCAGGGTGATAGACATGAATCTATTTTCATTCTTCTACATGCCACCATCCAGTTACACCAGCATCATTTGTTGAAGATACTATCTTTTGTCCATTGTATAGCTTTGGCTTCTTTGTCAAAAATCATGTGTTCAGGGTTGTATGGATTAATATCATGGTCTTCAGTTTGATTCCATTGATGTCCATGTTTGTTTTCATGCCAGTGCTAAATGAAAAGGAGGTCCAGCCTTGCAGTGCTCACTCACCCCCACTACCCCATTGTCACAGCAGTTGCTGGGCCTGTTGAGGCATTTTCACACACCTGATTTTCTGAAGTATTGTTTTCCACTGAGCTTTTCTAACACTGTGGCTTCAGGCTGTGTTGTGTGTGTAAATCTGCAATGCCTATCTTCCATAATTCTTTCCAAGGTGCCTTAATTTACATGGATGACTGAGTTACGTTAAACTGACTTTAGATTGTAGAAAGTTTAGTATGGCACTTGTCACTTAATTCATACGTCCTTGATCCAGACAATTGGGCAAAATCAGAATTGACCACCTTTTATTTTTGAAACTGACAAAAGACTGCACATATCTATGAAATACTGTGTGATGCCTTGAAACGTGCATATCATGTAATGTTAAAATAAGAGTAAGCATCTACATCAAACACTTTATCTTTGCAGTGAAAACATTAAAAAACTTATTTCTTCTAATTTTTTAAATGCACAGTGCTTGTGTATTGTGGTTACCTGCAGCCATTCTTTCAATCATGAGAACTGCAAAACTAACTAAAATGTATCTTGAATGATATAGTTAGCATTAAAGAGTCAAATTTATATATTATATATGTTGAGACTATATCTTTTTTTCTATTACTATTCATGTTTTTCTGGTGTGTTATTAATAGAAATACAATTATATTCTAACATTTCCTGGAGTCTGTTTCACAAATTTCTCATTGGATTTTATTTCAGGATTTAAGATAACTATAGCTACATATACAGTGTTTGAATAACCTCATAATACAGGCATTAAATACAAATATTACTGGGAAACTACCATGATTCATCTATAGTTCAGTGAGGATTATAAGTGAATACTCCAAGCAGCCACATCAAGAACTGCATAATGATTTATTTTTACAAACACAAGACCTCAATACAAGAGTATATTGATTTAGTGGATATAAGATACAAAGTAATCTTTTGGGAGGATGACATTTTCATTTGACACTTGGCGATGGATGACAAGTTGTTCTGTTTTCTGTGTTACGTTCTGAGAATCTTATAGATTGTATGCATATGAATATTCACCTTATTGATTAAAATTATAAATTATGAACCATAAGTATGAACATAATTTATTTGAACTATGTCTGCTAATCTATGAAATTAGATATGATGAGAAGCCATGTGTACTAAATTGCCCCTGGCAGTAGAGGCACCTAGTATGTCTATGGACGAGATTTGATCCCACTTGTTAACTCTGTCTTGAGCTAGAACATTTATTATCACTGTTGTCTTTGGTGAAAGTCATCTTCCAAGTAAACCAAGGAGAGTCATAGTAGCCTGGGAAAAAAAGAGTTCTTTCCCTAACAATTTTCTGATTGTAGTCCACAAACTCAGTTTCTTGTGTTCTGAAAGACTGCTGCCATTTTTTTATCAGCATTCCCCTAGCATGTACATCAAACTACTGAGAAATTCAAGTGAGAAAACATGAAGCTACATGATAAAAAAGACAGGGGAAATGTTTAGATTTCATTTGAGATTGGAAAACAAATGCTTAGGAGAGTTAAAAAAAAACAAAAAAACAAAAAAAACAAAAAAACAAAAAAACAAAACAAAAAAAAAACAGATCCCTGGCTTGTTATCACACTGATGTTGCATATGGTAGGTTCTGGGAACTATCCTGTAGGCTTTGGTCATATGCATTCAGTGTCCCCAGACTTTCAATAAGATAACAATGTGAAGGAGGTCTGGATGAGGCAAAGGCTTGGCTCATCTTAAATCTCTAAGATGACATTTCCATGATCCATGCTTCCCTGAATGCATAATTTATTTGTAAACATACTCATTAAACTTGCAGTTGAGATTCAAGTTTCCTATGTCACTTTTTTGGAAGAGCTATTAAAACCAGGTTATTCCTTCCATGGAAACTTACTCACATGAATACTTCAATGCTATCCTGTTGTGCTACAGCATGTACATTGTAAATTATTTTGAAATTAAGCTGATTTTACCTACGGGAGAGTTTCAAGGAGGAAGAATGTTGGTGAGAGACATTTTTTTCAAGCTTAAGAAATGCTGACTGCCAACTTCAATACAGATGTCACGAATTCAGATTAGTGTAATACACAGCACTGCTTAAAACCTCTACTTCATTTGGTCCTTTGACCGTATGTTTTCTGAACATGTGACTAACTCTGTAAAAAATATTGTTTTGGAATCCCTTTCAATAATATGAAAGCTACATTTTTGGGGAAATCTAGTGTCAAGTGGAGAATTAAAAGCCAGAAGAGAACCCTGACCTCCCACCGTCTCAACACTGGAACCCTCCTCTGACACACCTGCACAGAGCCCCTCACTTTGCTCTTGTTTGTACATGGTTCCACGAATTTAACTCCCAGCAGCCATGCTCCCAGCGGCCGTGCTCCCATAGGCTGTGTTCCCAGAGGCCCTACACCCAGCTGGCTCATCTCCCTTTGGTGTCAGTATGTTTGAATCAACAGTAATTCTGAAAGAATGAGAACAAGTAGCAGGAAGAAATCATCTCTCCAAGATCTTCCAGGAGGAACATAATGATAATAAAAATAATTATCAACTCTCTGAAACATCTTTCATCCATGGATCTCATGGCATTTATCTAATGTTACTTAATTAAAATTCATACTATTGTATTTGAAGGGGGAATTACTATATTTTATAGATTGTAGATTGCTTTTTTGGAGGTTGCCCTGACTGTTACTCAGCTTATAGTGGAAAGTGGGAGTGAATGCCACTGTTTTCTTTTTTCATATTTTCCTTTGTTTCTCACCAATATAAGAAATTAAATTATGAGTTAAAATTTTTATTTAGGTCTACATGACTCAAAGTGACAAGTGCTGGAGTTATAAAGGTCATGTTTCTCTTTTTCTTGAATTGTTAGAATTGTTAAGAACAAGGATAACTTTATTTCTGTCTAGGCATTCTGAAAACTTGTAAGAGTGAACTATTTCACAGTTTTGCTTTCCTATGTAAGTATTTAGGCTCCTTTGTTTGTTTTGTTGCAGTTTTCTGTGTCTTGATCATTTTATAATTAAGTCTGAGCTCCTTTTTACCAGTGTTTTAAACAAAAGTACTTATGGGAAGAAAATACCCCTCCTCCCATTGAGATGCCTTATAGATTTAAAGAAAAGGACATTTTATTTTATTTTTTTAAAGATGTCTTTGAAACATAAAATAATATTTACTCAAATTCTTAAGAATGGACTTTATTGTATCTAATAAGGAAAATGTGCATCTGTTACATTAATACCTAACCACCTCCTTATACTTTTGACTAGAGTATGAGTGATCGGCAAGCATGACAACATGGGTAGCTCCGGGCCATGTTCACTGTGCTTTCCTTTTGACAGGGTCTGCACTTAGCACTGCTGTGTTCCAGTCTCATTCTTTTCTGTCTTCTGGAAGGAGGCAGATTCACTTGTTCTTAGGTGATCAGTTTTGTCCAAATGCTAGTGCTACTGTTTCTCAGCCCCCCTCCCTGAGAGGAGTTAACTTCCACTTCTTATGTTCTGGTTCCTCAACTAAACAGAGAGACTGAAGAGGACTTCTAGGATTAAATTATGAATGCACAGGGGTTCTTTCCTGATAGGTTACAAAGCCTCTGTACATATCAACCATGATACAACTGAGGACACTGAGCTATAGCAACATCATTTGCCCAAAGAGGCAAATGGAAGTGCTGGGAGTTACTTCATTTTAATCCAAAATCTGTGTTGTTTGTTGGTACACTTTTGTATTACATTTATTCCAGTTGTTAGTTACTCAATATATCTCTGAGTTTCATAAAAATAGCAGATAGAATTTGCTATTTATGGTCATAGTTCCCAATGCAGTTCATAGCAAATGTGCTGGCTGCTTAATCTGATATAAAATTTAAAAAGCAGTATGGTGTTTACTATTTTAGTGTGATAAGACACATTATTTATCAAAAAAGTGTGGAATACATGCCATGACTGGCCTTCCCATTTTCTGATATAACCAGTCTGTAAAGGAAAGGTTAATCATATGGTAAATACTTTTTAGAGAGACTTAACTCACCTCTATGCTGTTATCTCACACCAAATATCACAGGTATTGTCCATGATAATTATTAACTAATTCTTCTGTACAGAAACAAGTACAGTGTTCTCAAATGATTATTAATTCCTTGTTTTAAAGGATTACTTTAATATATGCTAATAATTCTTGATAGAAATTTTAACACACTTTTTGTCTTATCCCTTAGTACTGACCAAAGGAAAGGATATGGAGACAGAGGTGCTGAAAGACTGAAGCTTCTATTCTTCCAATGCCATTTGGGATGCCTTTGTTCCTAACTAGTCTCATCCTGTGTCACTGATAACTGCATGTAATGTCACCCTGCAGTCAATGTGTTTGCCATGGTTTATTGGGAAAATTAGAGCACATTCAGAACTTAGTCTCCAACCTTTAGAAAGTTATCCTCTCATATCTGATATATAATTTTTATTTTCCTCTTTTATACATATTAATACTCAGGAAGCTTTTGAATTAAAATCAGACTGTACTAATTTATATCTCCTGTTATGGGTGAGCCATAACAGATCTTATTTTGAAATTTTTTAGGACATAATGATATGCCTATTTTTTTTGACAATTAATAAGGAATCTAGTAAAGATAATAAGAGTAGCCAATAAATTAAAAAGGAAGCAAAACTGATGAGGAAATTAATCGATGTATGTATTGGCCTTTGATTGAGATGATGTCTTCTGTAACTCCAATGAGCAAATCATTGTTAATGCATAAGGAAAATACCCAGGGGATGATCGCATTTCTCAGAAGTCAGTAATCTGCAAATGAGTAGCCTAAAAGTATATAGAATGATTTACTCAAAATAGCTTTTCTAAGGCATAAGAGTTGTCATTTTGTTATTGCCAGAGATGAAGATTTTGCAGCTGTCTTTATCATAATGCTCCCTTTAAATGACTGCTCAAAATGTGCCTGGACAAGAAAATGTGTATTGTGCTCAGGTCTTAGTTTAAGTGGGGAGACTGGCAACACCTGTGTTTGGCTTCTGCTTCTATCATCAACTGGAGCTATCAAAATTTCTTTTTTCTGTTTATTATGAGTGCTTTGGTCTGAATATTTTATCCACAGAGTAATTGGGGTCAAATTAGATTAATTTTTTGGTTATGTCCCAAGAATAGTATACAGAACTAATTAAGGAACATTCAATTGTCCAACAAAATAAAGCACAGCTGTTTTCTTTGCCTTCCAGTTTGTTAATGCTATTGTGTGAGGCCATACTATCATTCTGAGTTTCTTGACACTGTCCTCTCCTTTGCTCCAGTTAAGCCCACCTCCCAGCAGACCAGATTTGACCACATTCTGCTTTAAGAATCAAATGGCAAAGATAGGTGTTAGGAAGCAAATATATCCATTGTGTTCACACTGGGCACCCAGAGCACCTGGAACCTTAGTGCTGTCACAGTGCTAGCGATGATTCCTGAATTACAGGAAATAAAGACATGGAGCAGGAACCGGAAGTGATCACATGGGAGAGCAGATATGGTCAACTGGTATGTGGTTAATTATTATCTCAGGTCTAAATCTGAGAGATCCTCTTTGCATCAAAATAGATGATCACCTGTAATGTTAACTATTTCAAGATTTCTAGACTGACTGTCAAGGAGTGAAGTCCCCAGGATATACACTGGGAAGAAGAACAGAGCAAGTCATGAAAATGATTGATTCAACTCTCACTATTGTTTGATTTTTATCATTTTATTGCAACAGTTAGAGAGTTTCACTCTCCATCCCAGGCTCTTCTGAAACTCACAGTATGCACCAAGCTAATCTAAATTCATGGTGATTCTCCTGCTTTACCTTCTCCTGTACTGGGATTACAAGCACAAGCCACCAGACCCAGATTCAAGTCATTCATTGAAAAATAATTCCTGCTTCAATGCCTTGAAACTTAAAGGAGCTTGCCTCTGTTTTTCTAAAGTGCATATTTATTATTCAAGATACAGATCAATGTATTGTATCTTGAACTCTAAGAGTTGATTTTACTCAATGGACCATAAATGATTAATAAGCTAAAATGTGATTTTTGAGGAGATGTCTGGGAGACTCCGTAGTTATTCTCATATCTTTGAAACAAAACAAAACAAAAGCAAGCAAAAACCCATAGATGACTTAAAATGAGACAGGAAATCAACCCCAAACTAAAGATCTTCACACTGGAGTTATAGACAGTCACATAACGTGGGATATAACAAATTATTTCCTTTTATTTTGGCATGCAGTAGTCAATCTATAATGAAAATACATAGTCCTTCACAACTATACACATTCAAAATCTTCTTTCTTCCATGGTATATTTATATATCTGATTCTCATTTATAATAACCGATGTTATAGACTATTTTTTCACACATATAGATACTTGATTTCTGCTCTTAAATAATTCTCTGGCCACATTTGTAAAATTACCATGAAAATTCAGTGTCCATTTAATTTGGAACTTTCTGTTTAAGTTTACTTCATGGAAAGGGTTAGTAAAACGTCACACAGAAGTATGTGAGGGAGGGATGGGAATAGTGTTGGGTTTGATTTTTCTCTTTAGTTTTCATGTATGAAATTAGAAGTGCACAAGCCTCAATCCTGGTAAACATCCAAGTCTGAAGTGGGAGAGATGAAACTTGTTCTCTCTCTCTCTCTCTCTCTCTCTCTCTCTCTCTCTCTCTCTCTCTCTCCCTCTCCCACCCCTCTCTCTCTCTCTCTCTCTCTCTCTCTCTCTCTCTCTCTCTCTCTCTCTCTCTGCCCATGTCCTTTATTAAGTTCTCTGCATCATAGCATGGACCAATGCATTCTGATTAATATCTTCCACAGGAAACTCTCAAAAATGTTATTAAATAAAGAGATTATAGGACCTTCTTACTGTCAGGAACTAGAGGTGAAGTACAAAGGGTTCCTAAAGTGTCCCATCCCTGCTTTTATAATGTATTTATAATAATTTAGAGAAGTATCTATTATCAAATATCTCTGAGGATTCTATGGATGATACAAAGTTCCAGGGATACACAAAAACTACATCAGAAAACTTTGAGACTATTGCCAGTACACCTAGTATCAGAGTTTCTGATTTACTTGAACTAAGGTTCTGCCTGGGTGGCTTTGTTGCTATTTCTATTTTGTTCTTCCCAGATAAATAATATTCAATCATGTTGAGAACCAGTGTTAAAATTTTACAATAAAAAGAACCAGGAAATTTAATACTATAAGTTACATATGGGCAACAATCTTCAAGGAACACAATGTAGATAAGTAAGGCTTCAAGAAATTTATGAGCTGGGGCATGTATTGGAATTTTCATCATCATCATTATTAAATAGAATTTATTGTGTTTCCTTTCACTATATTACCTATTAAGGTAAACAGCTGCAAAGTTATAGGCTTGAATCTTTTATTGATTGTTTTAAGGCATTAGTTACTGCTAACCATATTGTAAAACATATAGTTTCTTCTAATTAATGTGGGTGGAAAAGACCAAAGAGTCAGTGAAGTCCCCACCAATAAATTTATGTAAAAGGAGTTAGATAGCCCCCTCTCAAACCCAAAATGTCAAGCTTGTAAAAATAATGTTCTTGGGAGTTGCATTTGATCATTTGTTAAATATAGGGATATAAAATGTGGAAATCCAAATGCAATGCTCCAAATCCCTAAGCTGGTTGAAAAGGTCGGTGGAAGCCTAAGAGGACGTGACATTTTACCTGTAAAAGTCTGACTTTTGGACTTAAGACTTAACAACGTTTCAGCCTGAGTGACCCGAAGGATAAATACAAAGCTGGCTTCAGTTGAACTACTTAGGAAGCAGGGGATCTTCTAATTTGTGAGATGGTATTCAGAGAGCTTTTTCCATTAAGAACTCAATTGACTGAAAAATGATTTCCTTGGGTATTCCACAATCTCCACTGCTTGTGTAAATTCTGTGCAGGAGGTGGGCAATGTGTGAGGTTCAGTATATAAAACATGGTGGTATAAAGGAAGAAAACTAACTCATGTGACACAGATAGCTACTGATCACCTGTAAGCAACGCACACTGCCTCTGCACATAAACAACATTCTCACAGCAGGTCGACATTAGCCTGTCATTTCTTGATGCAAATTTAGTGGCTTTATCTAGTGATTGTTATGATAATATTTATTTGGATCTTACTGGGTAGGTGTTTGGATAAAAGTAGAAAATAATTATATAGCAAATGTCTTACTGTAAATTATACTCTATGTATATTTATAATACTTTGGTAGGACCAATTGAATACCTCTCCCTTTGCATCATTTATATATGAAGTCCCTGTGTGAAAGTAATGAAGGATTAGAATTAGAATTCTAGAACCCTTTTGAATATTGTCTTAGGATTTCTATTGCTGTGAAGAGACACCATGACCACAGAAACTCTTATGAAGAAAAACATTTAATTAGACTGGCTCACTTACCGTTTCAGAGGTTCAGTCCATTACCATGGTGGCTGGAAGCTTGGCAGCTTGCAGGCAGTAGTAGCTGAGAGTCCTACATCTGTGGGCAACAGAAAGTAAACTAAGACATGGAGCAGTATTCTGAGTTTAGTTAACTTCAAAGCATGCTTCAGTAATACACTTTTTCCAACAAGGCTATACGCACACCAATAAAGCCATGTCTCCTAATTGTGATATTCTCTGCTACTCTGTATAAGATTATAAAGTCCAATTACATTAAAATACCATAAATATTTTGTGCATAAGTGTATATATGTTTGGATAAAACATTAAATATAGATTAATACTGAGGAATGCTATGTGTTACTTTATATTAATTATAATTAATTCTATTTTTTATTCTGCTAATCATTGACATTCTTTTGGTAAATTAAAATTTAGAATGATCACAATATAATTACAAATAACTTACTCAGAATGTTGCCTTTAATAACAAAAGTAAAAATATTTTAAAGAAATAAATCTGTCTTTGTCTATAATGGTAATTAAATTGGTACTTCCATAAGATTTTTTTCAAAGGACATTCAAATATGTTAGACCGATGGACAAATATCTCTTACGCAGAGACATTCCAGGATAGAGTCTAAAACTGAAGACACATTTCCTTCACCTAGATTAACATCACATTGGAAAACATGTGTGAGGCATTAAGGATCTCAGGGGGCTTGCTCAAGCATTATGTAAAGCTTAAGAAATTTTATGTTTTGTTTTTTAGTGCCTACTTAATATTTACTAAGACTGTATTATACTCTTACACCTAAAAAAGTCTCTTCTACAGAGTAAAAAGATAAATATGAGTCTTGTTCCTAACTTAATTTTCTAAATACAACAGTTTATAATTTCTACATTATTTTAAAACTGTAAGCATTAAAACCAGACATCAATGTGCAGACCTCAATAATCTATCAAGCACTACTACTAATGTGTAGAAAACACAAATTACAGAAGCTTAAGCTGCCCAATGTGAATTGGTCCTTAACTTTTGTGTTTAAATGTTATAGTTTCATATGCATAATATAATAGAGTTGAGAGAAAAAGCAGTATTATACTTCTTCCAAACCCCAGAGAGACAGACATAAATGGTATTATGGAATTCTTTAGTCCCTTTGAATAGTTCACTTAATAGGAAAGAAGAGTAGGTTTTTAATGGTGAAGGAAGCATGCAGGTTGGTATCCAACTAGAAAAGTACTATCTTTCCAGCTCTCTTTTTGCATCACTCACTAACTTGTATAAAGAGGGATTAAAATTCAGACATTGGGAATAAGATGAATAAGAAATGGTAGAGGTACTCTGTTCTCACCTTTAAGGTTTTGAAGGTGTATTTCATAGAGTTAAAGGGAGGCACCAGTTGGTAAACATATTCCAAGAAAAGAATTAGAATGGAGAAAATCAAATTCTATTTTTAAAACAATTATGTCAAAATCAGTCAATTGGTGTAACAAAAATAAAGTTATTTTAATAGAACATTATCACAGGATCAATGTCTCTCACCTGAAAAAATAACAGTTTCTCCTTCATTCCAGCAGTTATTTTTGATAAATGCTTCTGCTTCACCTCAGTATAATTTCTCAGCCAGGTATTATTACACTGTGACAACCTTCTATTCTATTGTCATTGTGTCAGGTTATTGAAAAGGATAATAGGTAGATATATTTGCCTTTAGAATGTTAAGAAATAAATGGCATTCCTATTCCTTATTTATAGACACTACTTCTTAATTGCAAAGAGTGAGTCTTAATTAAATTTTTATATTGGCAAAAAATAACCTCGAGCATGTGGTAAAAGTACAGTTTTATATTTGTAAATTATTTTTCTATAAATACAAAAATTTAGTAATCATCACTAAAATGATAATATTTATTAAAATATGAAAATGTCTCATGACCTTTCGGAATATCTAATTTGCTATTGTCCAAATAAATCATATGGAAAGGTGTTTGGAGACATACTCACATTTGAAGGGCAATTGGTTTTTATCTCTGGCCTGTTGTTTCTACACAATGAAGTTCTCTTTTTCTCAAACAAAAGAAAGCACAAGTCAGTATAGAACTCAACTATTTCTTGTATATCGAAAACTGTAAAAATCCAGCAACTCTTGAGAAATATGACGACTATTTTGATTGATAGCATTGTACATGTTATTTAGTTTGTTGACAAAAATAAGCAAGGACAGCATGGAGCCATGCAGTCAGTATTTCTACACAAGGAAACAACAAAGAAAACTTCATAATTATTAGATTTATAAAAAAAAATCTAAAGGTCTGTCAAAAATAAATGTTAATGCAGGGATATACAAACTCAATTTATGTATCATTTCCCAGGATTTAAATTTAGAAAGCCTTTTGAATGGTAATATATCAATACATAATGTAAAGAACATATATAAAGTTACTATCAAATAATCTATAGAGGCTAAAATAAATTAACTTAATCTTTTTCTACTTTAACAGCAATAGATACTAAAATAATGCATAAAGAGCAAGTTGAAGAGGGATAACAAAAGATATTACTTAGTTAATTTTTAAAGCATGCAAAAATTATGCCATGTATTATTTATAGATACATTTATTTTTAAAATGCTTGGGATGAGGCACACCTAGAATGATGCATCCTAATTTCAGAAAAAGGGTTAGTTCTCAAGAGTAAAGCAATAATGTGACAAACAAGAATAAAGGATCTTCAGCATCACTTTAGTGTTGATTCCTTAACCAAAAAAAAAAAAAAAAAAAAAAAAAAAAAAA
>PVIH01004066.1:0-47631 GCA_004025045.1 Sigmodon hispidus | reverse complement strand
TAAGCTAAGATAAAGGAACAACAGTCCTTCTTCAAGCAGGTACCACATTTCAGGCGTATGTGATCTGGTAAGCTGCCTTCACTGCCTTAGATCTGGTTAAGACATTATATCTAAGTCCCCCACTATTCTTTAGACTCATTCCTAAACCCCACAGCAGTTGTTTCTTTGGTTAGCAAATGCACTTTTATCTCTCAACAATGCCACGTTCACCTTTGGATGTCTCTGTGAATTAGATTTGTTGATAACTAGAAGAAACTCTGAAAGAATTAGGATCCTTAGTTTCTATAGGAATTATTAATAATTGTGATTACAGAGTCTTGAATCAGTGGTTTTTTAGGTCTCTGGTTTTCTAGTCCCTCCCTCCTCCTTCATATATATATATGAAGGAGACTCAAAGAATATGGGCCATTTGTAAAAGACTAGCTAACATACACTTTTCTTCAATAACAACACTACCTACCACTACTATCATTTTATCAAATTTTGACATGAAAATGTAGAAGTATGGTTCTTTAAACCAAATGACGTGGACTTGAAGAGTATTTTATTTAATATTCAAATATGCATGTATTATGCTTTGATCAAGTTCTGTCTCCCTTCCGCTCTAGTTCCTCCTAATTTTTCTTTCTTTTCCCTTCCAGTGTCATGTACTCTCTTTTTAAATATCAGTTTTGTACACTCTTAATAGTTTTTTTTTTCCATTTTTGTTTCATGAACTTTTAAAGGTCTTATTATAGGTTAGTATAGACTAGACTCTGGTCAAATGATAACCTTGCCTATGAGTTTACCATGGTGTCCATGGCAAACCACACAACTGAGAACATCAGTAATGAGCTAGCCTGATGTGAAGACTCCCGCCACTATGTCTGACAACCTCAGTTGATCCCGGGGACCTATAGGATAGAAAGAGAATCAACTCCTTCAAGTTGTCCTCTGAGTTCTGCAGGTGTTCTGTGACACATGCATGTCTATTTTCATGCATACACACCATACCCATATACATGTGCACACACCAATACACAATAATAGTATATGAAACTGTTTAAAACAAACATACATGAAGAAAGCCATTAAGACAGTCAGCAAGCATGCTATGAAGCCCATTGACACCCAGCTTGTTTCTTACCTGATGTGTGAATATTCTACTAGTTCTTGAGAAAGGCCAAAGTCTACTTTTGTTCATCACTGGTATCTAACCTACGTTGCTGTCCTGCAAGCCACATTTGCCTCTGTCAGTTCTCAGTGCATTGTGATTTGTATAACGTTGCATCTACTCTTTCTTTGGCCCCATGACCTCTTCTGTCTTTGAGAACTGGTTTTCATACATCACAAACATGCTTTCTTTTTTAAAAATATATATTTTTATTATTTGATGATTTTACATCATGCATCCCATCAAACTCAGTTATCAGACCTCTCAGATTCATGCGCACTCTTATGATCTCTCCATTTATAAAAATGCCCATTCATGCTGCTCATTTACTTACTGGAGCATAATTAAACTCCCTGTGGCCAGACCCTTAAAGAAAACAAGTCTTTCCTCACCCCACACCCCAGCCAGAGGCCATCAATGCAGAAGTAAGGCATTGTATTATTTAGCTATGTTCTAGTCTTGAGTTATTCTGTACAATAACATCTCTCTCTTTTTATTTTTATTTTTTAAAGTCCACTAATGAGTGAGTACATCCCCTGTCTCTCTTTCTGGGATTGTGTTACCTTGCTCAGGAGGATATTCTCCATATCCATCCATTTGCATGCAACTTTTAGAATATCATTTTTTCTTACATGTTTTCTAAAACAGGCAAGCCTCTAAGGACTGTTGCTCTGAAGATGCTCAGGATCTAGACCTTAACTTAGCCAGTTATATTCCCAATTTGGTTTTAGCTGGCCACAGAAGAGCTTTCTCTCTTCCCACTATGCCTGGCTAACACGTTTATGTGAATCTGCTGCATACTTATCAGTAAGGGGAGATGGGCTTAGGCTGGGCACTTATTCCAAAAGGCACGCTCTTCATTAAAAACTTCACACTGATGTCCACATCACATTTTGAATTTGTAAAAGGCCTCTGCTGTGTCTAGGCACTTATACATTATCTCTTCCTAACTAGTGCTAATGATAATCAAAGCAAAAGGAACTGAAGACATGTGAGTTATTACTGTCTCAGAATGAGAGTTCTTGGTCGCTACTTAAGCTCTCCTTGAGAACCTGCTGCCCAGTTCTCTAACACATGCAGCTCTGGTTCCCCCTCTAGTCTCCTTCCTAGCAGGTTTTAGCCTTCTTCCTGTGCTCTTTAAAACCTCTAATCTTTCCCATGATCCATTTTCCTGTATATAAAAAGTCTGAACCAGACTCAAATCTCTCTTTTCTCTTCTCTGATTCTCCCTCCCTTCCTCCCTCTCTCTCTCCGTCTCTCTCTCTCTCTCTTTGTTTCTCTCTCTCTCTCCCCCTCTCTCTCTTTCTCTCCTATCCCATTCTCACTCTATTTTTCTGATTCAGCAATTTAGAGTATGTAAGAACCAGACTTGAAAATCTGCAATTTTCCCTAAGATGGAATAAATAGGGATATTAAAGTACACAAGGCAGAGTGTCCTGTACAAGAATCAGGAGATGGAAAGACTGACATGTTTGAAAGTATTATCTGGGTCATGAGAGGAATAACAAATGATGAAAAAAGATGCTGATATTTTAAGGTCCATGGTTTTAGCATGGAGCACAGGCTTGCACAACCAATGGGACATATCCTGGCACTTTTCTTGGTGCAATCCTAGGTGAATGTAGTCAGCATTGTGACCCATAAATAAACACGTTCCCAAACATAAAGATTTTCTTTTTTGGATTTAAAGAACAGGTCATACATAGACACAGGCACATAGACATGTTGATACATGCATACAAATATCTAATTAATAGAGCAAACCTTGACTTTAAAAAATATGTTTTTCTGACATGTTATTCATTACCTATTCTATAACTGATAAGAACATTTATGGACTATGAGGAATTAGTACTCAGAAAATCATTGCAGCTAGACTCTAGTATATTATTAAGCTTAATGTGGTCATGGATTTATTTAACAGTCTTCTAAACAATTACAGCTCTGGAAGAGAATAGTAGTTCATACCTACTGGACAAGAACTGGATACCATTTTATCTATTCCCAAGTCTTTCAGAGCAGCACATGTTACCAAAATTTTTATTACTCCAGGGTTTCCATACATCTCAAGATATGAGGCTGGGTGATTCTTAGGTCTCTTTGAAGACTACTGATGTTTAATAAGGGGGGATTTAATAATAGTGTGTCTTCTGAATTTGTTAAGAACAAAGATGCAAGAAATTGGATAAACCTTTAAAGCTAGTCATGTAAATGCACATAAACAAACAATATAAACAGTAAGAACTTTCCAAAATTCTTTGTGCACACAAAGTGCAGGATCATAAAATGTAAAATGACCTTCCAACTGCCTGTTCCTTGCACATGTGGAAGGGCAGGGTGTGCGGGCTCTCCAGATGTATTGTGTTTTAAAGCACTTATTTGCAGGACCTTTTGAAGTTTGGCTGGTACTACTTTACTCATTGACTCATGTTTAGATTTCAGAAACAAATGATCAAGCTGCAAGTCATTCTGAAAGAAAATTCCTTCTCTCACAACATAGTCCATAAATCGAGCTGCAACCCTTGCATTTTTCACCATCTGGTCCACAGTGTGAGATGATATTAGTAACATGTCAGGGAATTTTCTCCTCCTCCTTTCAAGGGAAGAAAAGAGAGAGAGA
This sequence comes from Sigmodon hispidus, assembly GCA_004025045.1. Taxonomy (NCBI): domain Eukaryota; kingdom Metazoa; phylum Chordata; class Mammalia; order Rodentia; family Cricetidae; genus Sigmodon; species Sigmodon hispidus. The sequence goes on along the minus strand of PVIH01004066.1, from coordinate 43,858 downwards.
AAAAAAGAGAGAGAAAGAGAAAATAATCCCAATCTATACATGAAGAGTATTAAATGAAACATCTGCCTCCCTGAATAAGGAGATGAACTTTGCAGTCGGCAAGCTGCTGGTCTTTGCCAAGCACATGTGGACATTGCTGACTACTGTAAGTTTTCAAGATGGTGACATGAAATTGACTAACAAAAATATCTTATTCAAATTTTTAAAATGCATGTTTCATTTTACTTTTTTGTCAGTTTTCTTCTTTAATGTCCTTTTTCCTGATGAAAGGCTTTGCCAAATGAGACAACAAGATATTGTTGAGAATTCCACGATGCTGATGTGTTTGATCAGAGGTAAATGATATAATAAAGTCTGCCAAGAGCTGATAAAGGCCTCTTGATATAATCTTTAAAAAGCCAGAATGTAGAGACAGGATGATGTTATTCACATTGTCAAGGAAAGATACTTCTGCTTGATAGATGATTACAAACTTTACTAAACTAAGCCCTGTACAATAAATAAAGTCAAGTATGATCATTTTTCTCATAATTATTCTAGACAAAACAGTACACAACTTAATAAGAGACTTCAGAATGATTAAGGAGAGATCTTAATTCATCTATAAACATGTTTTTCTTGTGAATGCCACTATAAACACACATGTCTGAGACAAATATTTTTTTTCTAACTTGTGAAATTTAGTACCCAGAAATCTTTGTTCTATTTCCTCTTTCTGTCATAAAGCCTAGGTAATAAGCTCAAAGCAAACATTAACACCATAAATAGAGATATAACTGATACGCATCCCACTATCTACTCTTGAATCAAGATGATTTATCATCAATTGCCAATAAAATTCACCAGAGAAGTCAGTTTCTTGCTAGACATACCTTTTAAGGATCTATGAATTCTATATACTATATTGCCTTGGCCTAATATCTACTATATTATTTTTGTGCTTCCCTTAATGAGACATAAGTTAAATCTCAGTCTTATAGATGATATAGGCAAGTAAAAGAGAAAAAAAACAATGCAGAGCAATATAGTGGTCAGTAAGGATAATTATAAAAGAATTGTAGAATCCCAAAGGAGAGGAAACCATCTAGATATAGATGTCACAGGAGGTCTGTAAAAGTAAGTAGATATAAAGAAGGATGCAAAAAGTGAGTGCGTTTGGATATCAAAGTGGAAAGATAAAAGTATAAAGGTTTTAGGCAAAGTTATATTTCATAGAAAAGAGTGAAGAAAGTTCATAAATCACTTGGAGAACCAAAATAATTCAGTATATCTGTATAGCCTGGCATATAAGTAAAAAATACAAGGAATAAGTTTAGCTAGCCACTCAGGCAAACTAGTTCACCTAGAGATTTGACTTTTCCAAGGTAATTGAATGCCATGGAAAATTATTAATATTATAATTACATAATCAGACATTCAATTATTTAACTGTCTTTGGTGGAACTTTTGTTGGGGTGATAGGTAAGGAAATTGGTATCAAGAGCTAGAAGTGGATGGTTTTCTAGGAACTATAACAGACAAGTGTGAGTTAACATTGGAAATGGTGTGGTTGGAGGAGAAGGTGCACCCTTGAGCCATATGAATGAGGCTGTATTTATGGTGCTGCTTTAAAAAGAAGAGAGAGAAGAAGATTCTGAGTCACCCCCGTCACCATTCTTGCTCCAAACCACGTCCTGAAAGTCTTGAAAAGCATGTTAGACATAAGCAGTAATGTTAGACTGCACTATAATATAAACCAACTTGGTAACAAAACATACTCAGGCCAAAGTCTAATCCAAAACTCCTGAGTTCTCTTTCTCCTTTACAGCTGGTCTTCAGGTCTGGCTTTTGCCATTCAAAGCTCATCATTTTCCTAGGTAATGCTTAATTTAATCTATCTGATAGTTCATTATTTCTCACAAGTTTCTGAGGCCTTCTTTAGGACCCCATTCTATATATCTTACTCCAACAACTTGTACAGAGTAAATATTCAATGAATGCTTGTTAGGTTTTTAATGTTCCCTAAGGTCACATTTTGTAGAAAGCCCAGCTTAGAATAAGCACTGCAGAAACCAGGATTTCAATCACACAAGCCAGTTTTCTTCAACAGAAAGTAAGGAATGATGCCTGGTTACCTAGAATGCTAGAATGAGGAGCCAGCCTCCACCTGAATGCCCCAATATCTTGGGAATTGTTCAGGCCCCAATTCTGCAGTAAGTAGAACACATCTCTGTGAAAGAGATCCCATATACTTTGCATCCTCCACCATTGGAATCTAGCCAATAGAATTCATTCTAATTGTAATGCTCACAGGTCACATGTTCTAATATGTTTAAATGTCTAAGAACAGTAAACCACAAGGTCAGTCAATAGAGATTCTGACCCAGTTCTCTCAAAGACCAAATCTTAAAGCAGTGACTTAGTATTTTCATTTTTGTGGAAGTGTTGCCAATGCTGGATCCTCCAAATGAGAAGTTCAATGGTGGGCAGAGTAGATAAGCAAATAACTTCTTATGTAAGCCAATCAATGACCATACCAGTTGCAGTTAAGATGCTAATTTATTCACATACAATACTGGAAAATACTTTAATGTAGCAGCTGAAAGTACAGGTGTTTTCAAAGCTTTGCAGAAAGTCCTACAGATTTGATAAAGTTGCCCCTTGCATTTCTTCTGGAAGGGAGGGCTGTGATTGATACTTGTAATCTAGCCCAGGCATTTATTTCTTAACCTACATTTTTATTTCTTTAAAGAAACTTTGTGTGTGTGTGTTTGTGTAGGGGGGGTTCTTAACATAGAGCTACCCTTCTTCACTGAGTGATGGAAATGTTACAGTGTAGACAGAATAAAGTTGAAGCATCCTGTACAGCTCTAGCAGAAAATTCAGAATTTGAGTCCTAGCAACACTACTTGACAAATGTCTTAGTCTATCTTGGCGGCTTCAACAAAATGTTACAAATTATGTGGTTTACAAGCAAGTGCTTACAGTTTAGAAAGGTGAGAAGTAACAAATGGAGTGACAGCTTCTTTCTGATTTGTAGAGATTATCTTTTTGTTGTGCTCTCCAATGGCTGAGAGCGAGTCTTTCCTTGGTTCATTTTTTGTAAAGGCACTTACCCAGGAGGCTTCACCTTCTGATCCATTCATTCTCCAGTGTCCCTACCTACTAAAATTATCACATTAGAGATTAGATGCCAGTATTTGAATATTTGCTATAAGCAAATCTTCAGGTCATAATCTCAGACTAGTCACCCTCGAAAACAAACAAACAAACAACAAAAGAAAATCAACCTCTTGGGCTTCAGGTTCCTAATAAGTGATGTGATTATGAAAGGATTACACAAAGTAATTTCATACCACAATGGCTGGTATAAAGTTAATAAAATTAAGTCATATTTGTAATTTTTATTAAATAAGTGCATGGTATGTGCTTATCTCAAAAGTCACATTGGCCCTTATGTTAGATGGAATGTATGGTAAACACCGCATGGTAGCAAATGTCTTTGAACAATGTGCAGTGACTTGTGTGGTATGATACAAAAGTAGAACTTAGAAAAGCTTCCAGAAACTATATCAAAAAGATCAATGTGCTGGAGTCTTCTATTAACAAGAGCTTGTGTTTGGTATTCAGGAGAATAGCTTTTTAACATCAAATAAAACTAGGAAACAACAGTGAAGAAGTCAAGCAGGGCTTGCTCTCATCTTTAATTTCCATTTCAAGTCATGGCAAACAATTAGTTTTGTGCTGTACATTCTTCCTGCAGAGCTGTAGTGTTTGCTTAAGGATTGGTGAAAATGAATCAAAATTCCTTGGAGAACTTAGATTTCAGAAAAGTAATATTGAAAGATTTAGAAACCTAAAATCTACGCTTTGCTTTTTTTCTGGACTTACGTTCATTTTAATAAGTGATGCTTAATTTTTTATTACAGCAGTGAATTAGTTTTGTCACTCTGGCAGAATCCTTCAGCAATTTCATCAAGGAACATTCATTTAACATTGTCTTTCAAGGCTTAGTGATACTTCAAATGTCATATTGAAAAGTGAATGTATTTTAAAAATGGCTTTGATATTTTGAATGTAATCTATATATAACATTTCATTCTCCTAAGGAGAGAAAATGTCTACAAATTTATTGAATTTATATATACTAGTAATAAAATTGGTATAATTAAGCTTTAATCTTATAATTATGTTTTAATTGGTATAATTAAGTCATTTTTACATAAATCTGAAAATCCTTGTACAAGGCACCAAAAATGTTTTTTAATGGTGTTGTTTTGAAAGAATTTATTGAGAGTAATATTTGACATTTATAATGTATTAGTCTCACTAGATATTTAAAGTGAAAAGCAAAAATGAATGAGTATTTTTTTTCTATGGGCCTTATTTGCCTGGATTATGAATGATTACATTTTCCAGATAAACTCAGGGCTTGTGTCAATGTTAACTCTGAGTTTAAGTATACCCAACCAGTTGAGTCAGGGAATATTGCTCTCACAACTTTACTCAAAAGTGACTATGACAAAGATAAATGCGTGTGTTTCTAATGGCAGATTTTACTTATATATCAAATGTTAAAATGTTGAACCAATAGAAACAGAGACTAGAATAGCAGGGCCAGAGACTGGGTGGAGAGAATGTCAGAAATGGGAGTATGTTGGTTAAAAGAAATACATGTTTACTCATAAGATATATAGATTCTGTAGATTAAGTCACACAAGCACTACAGTTAATCACAATGTATTGTGTTAATTCTAGGAGGGGAGCTTAAGTGTTGTGTGGGATGATGGGTATATCTGAGTTTGCTTAAGATAATCAATTTACAGTATATCCCTGTGTCTCAAGATACATGTCAGATCCATATTTGATACCTTTATTGTACTGGCAAAATATCTGTCAGAAGCAACCTATGGAAAAAAAAATTTATTCGGCGTCTAGTTTCATGAGAAAGGCAGATCTGTGTTTGAGATGGTTGGAGCATATGCTAGATGCTGCTTACTACAGTGACCAAGGGCAGGAGAGGCCAGGGCTATGGCTCTCAAAGGCTGGGTCTCTGTGATCTGTTTCTGCTGTCTGGGCCCATCTCTAAAGGTACCTAATCCTCTAAAACCTGTGCAACAAGCAATCAAATCATGAGCTTGTGAGGATCTTTCAGATTCAAACAATTCTAACTTGTCAACTACACATAAATAAATGTTGAAAAATTTTTAAAAAATTGAAATGTCCTAATCCTCACATGTTCTCAATAAGAACCATGTATATATCTACATACTGTATTAATCACTGGAGTTATCTTTTGATGGAACAGAAGTGACCCTGCATTTAGCATCCAATATTCTAGTGTCAATAAGAGAAAAGGGATGATATGAACATGGCCTGTAATAAGCAGAAAAGAAAAAAAACAGTGAAAAGCAATAAAGAAATGGTAAACTTAATTTTAGTGTCAGAAATAACAAAATATAAGAACTAAAAATTCAGAGAAAGAACAAAAGAACAAGAAGGGAGATTTGCTTTACATGTCTTTTCCAGTGCAGTCAAATAATCAGAGTTAACTATTATGAAGAAAGTTTCAGAAAAAGTGACACTTGGCCAGGAACTTACAGTTAGGAAAATAGTGACGAGCTCTGGCACCCTCAGCACAGCCCTGGAGCTAAAGTCATGGATGACTCCCAAGAGGCAGTGACATCATTTAGCACCATTGGAACAGACATGATAGAAACCTGTGGGAATTCAGCTCCCTTTTCTCCATTAAACTTCAGAAATTTCTGGGAAGATCTTCAAGCAACTTTACGTGTTTTTGGGTTTTGACACTTGGAGAAACCAACGTTTGGGTGGGGTTGAATAAGGAGAGAGAGAGAGAGAGAGAGAGAGTGAGAGAGAGAGAGGAGAGGAGAGGAGAGGAGAGGAGAGGAGGGGAGAGGAGGGGAGAGGAGAGGGAGAGAAATAAACCACTTATTTCAATTTTTTAAACATTCTATCTGAATTATTGTGTTGGTCTCACAATGTGGCATCTTTGGTATTTTATCAGATTATTTTCTGACCGGCATGTAATTCAAGCAGGACAGCTAGACTGGTTTCCTCTGGGTTAAAATATGACACAAATGGAAAGGCCCTCTCATTGCTTATTTATCTTCCTTCTTCACACTGAGGAAAAAATAATTTGTTTAGTTTTAGGATTAACAAGGATTGATCTAATAACTGTAAACCCAAGGACAATCAAAATGTACTCAAGAATAAACATACCTCTGAAATCAAGTGTTGCTTTGTTTTGAGTAGAGATTAAATTATCTACGATACAGAAAGGAATACAAGTTCCAGTCTATAGCACCCCCTACAAAACAAAAACAAACAAGCAAACAACCCACAGTGGGACAGTAGTTAAAGCAACAAACTCATGTTTTAATCAGAAATAATGGAATTCAGAGAAGAGGACACCAGCATGGAACCTGAGTTATGAATCTAAAACACTGGACCTGTGGGATCCAATAGTCATCAAGGGCAAAGGAGACCAGTGGGAATGAAATACTAGGAGAGAACCCTGGAGGATGCAAGACTGACTAGCTAAGAGTCGAGGATCCATGCTGAAGGTACGTGGGGGACATAAGACATGCCCTGTAAATGGTCACCAATGAAAACGCTAAAGAAACATTAGGCATGATGGGAATGGGCAAGTGATGGGATGCGAGGCATTTGGGCTTAGGAAGGGGTTTGGGAGCCTGTCTGAATCTCAGAATAATTTATACCAGTTTTAAGGAATTTAAATCAAGATTTACAACTAAGATTTTTTTCCAAATTCAAGTAAAAGTATTGTCTTGATATTTATACTCAAAAATGCACAACGTGTACTATTAAACAATACAATGTTGATAGAGATATATTGGGAGTCACAGAGTATGTCAAAGTCTCCATTCATACAATGGAGCCTTTCCAGGTCAGTGCTAGAGGTATTTGAGGATTCTGAGCCCACACTGACATATTAAACAGGTTCTTAGGCACACAAAAACCGGTTCTTTTCAAAAACCTGACCTCGGTCCAAAGTTTCAGAGAAGGTTAATGATACCATTGATGGGACACTATTTCTGTAGCATACTATTTGTAACAATAGTTACAGAACAGCTGAGATTACTTACATGGTTGCCTTACTTTAGGGGTAAAAATCAAGATTTTACTTCCTGGACCTTTTTCCAATCAGAAAAAATCAGCGATGATGAATGCCAGGGCTGCAAAGCCAGCCTCTAAGGACCATGGTTACTGGTTGTTCACAGTTCTCTGCTAGTCACCTCGACAGGTCAGTCATTAACTTTTCGAGATTCCTACTTCCCTCTAACTTAGGGCAGCAATTCCTAATGTCCCAATGAAACATCTATTCTTCAAGAGCAGGCATTTCTCTCAGCTTCCTCTCAGTACCAGAAATCATTACTACCCAGGGACACCATAAGAGCTACAGAATGAAAGGTGAAGCCACATGTAAAATCAAAACACGGAGCTCTCATAGATTCTGAGAGGTAGATATCAGGGCTTGAAGTTAATTGGGGAGAAACAAAAAAACTCCTGAGCCATGGGTACTAAGTAGTTAGGTGAAAATATGATCCGGGGGGTAGGTGATTACAGTCAAAAAGCTAGAAGCAAGTATTTTGAATGTTTTTTTAATTATAAAAATGACAACTATTTGAAGAAATATTTAACCTGATTTAAACAAGGTACAATTATACATGCTCTGTTTGGAGAGCATCAACACATGGAATGTTTGTTCTTACGCATCATTGAAGTTAATTTAAAAATTTACCTGAAAGTGGACACTGTGGTAAGGCTTTGCTGAGCTGCGAGTCTTGTTCTTTCTTTACCACAAGGGAAAAAATGAATGGGAGAGAGAATTCAACACTTCCTTACTGTCATTAAAGAATTACAACTTGATTTTTAACTAGTTTTAACTACACATTGCATACATTCTGTTGATCTTTTTAGGAAGTCAGTAAAAAATAATAGACCTCATTATAACTGTAGAAATATATGTGACTTTTCACACATTATCTTTGACATATTTTAATAACAAAATGATTGAATTGTATATGTATTTCATAATAGGCTATTTTCAACTATAATCTACAGCATGGTACTAAAATCAGACAAGAAAAATAAACTCTTAGGGAAATGTGTTCAGTTTTATGAGTCCCTTTGACAACTATTCTTCCATTCAAATTACTAGTATGAGATAAAGTCTGTGCTCACCATGACACTGAAAGCTAATACCTCTCATGCAGATGTGCACACGGAATCCAGGGTAAATATTTCACTAAGCACACAGTTTTCTTAGCAGGTGTAATTCAAGTTGTTCTTGGTTTAAGAGTTTATCTAAAAGACACATTCTGAGAGGCCTCTTCCTCGTACAGGAATTTCTCTGTCCTGTTTACATAGGTATCACAGAGCAATGTTCTTGATACAGATTGGTTCAGTTGTAGAAAGCTTTGCCAAAGAAATCAGACAGGCAGCTGTTTGTACAGGGGCTATTTTTTTTGTTAAATATGGCTGCACCTGTGTAAACATAAATTTTATTTCCAAGAAGTGCCTATGCAGCTGCAAAGACTTTCAGTCCTAGCCCAACTAGTTATTTTTATTAAACCATACAATGTATTTAATAGCTTTGGGTCAGTTGTCAATTTCAAAAATATATAAGAAGACTCATTTATTTTAATATAAACCTTTTATTGTATTTTTCTACAACATTAATAAATATGAGGTTGATTTATGTTCTATTTATGCTTCATAGTGACTTAATCATACAAGTTAGATTTAGCTAGAATGTTCCAGTGAAACAGAAAGTGACACATGAAAGAACATTGTTCTTTACTCTCATTCATTCATTCGTTTATTCATTCATTCATTTATTCATTCTTAACTTCTTTCGTTTCCCCTAAAACATAGTTAATAAAGCAGTACTTGTTCACATAACATGTTGATACACACCTATCCTATGTTAAAGTTTACCTCTGTTGCTATAGATTATGCTACTATGTAAAACTGTAACAGTGAGACAGTTACATAGCATTTCTGGACTCTACAGAAATGCTGTAATAGGGATTATTTTCAGTGAGTTGTTCATCAATATTGAACTATGCTAAAATACTAGAAAAACCTTTAATTTTATGATTTACTATGTTTAAGCAAATATTGTACCAATTTCTTAATATGTAATCAATTATCTCCTTCATACATCTCTCTCCAATAATATTGTGGTATAATTAGCTAATAAAAACTATATAAATTTAGCCAGGTGGGAGTAGCACATACCTTTAAACCCAGCTCTCTGGGAGGCAGAAACAAGCAGACCTCTGAGTTTGAGGAGAGCCTGATCTTCAGAGAGAGTTCTAAGAGCAGCCAGGACTGATGCACAGAGAAACACTGTCTCAAAACAGCAAAAAAATATACATTAATAGGTAAAATATACTTCATACATATATACATTTAAAACGTGTCCCGCAATGAAGTATCCATCACTTCATGTAATTAAGCTTGTGTTAACGTGTAAGTGGATGTATTTTTATTTGTGTTTGTGTATGTGTGTGTGTTATGAAAATATTCAACATATTCTCCCTTAGTAAATTTCAGGTAATAATATACACTACTGCTTAGTAAAGTCATCATAATGGAATATAAAATTTTCTGATCTAGCCTTATAATTAAATGATTGTAGACTTGGGACACACTCTACATTTCCCTCTACCCCATGAACTTTTCACTAACCACACTTGTACTCTGTTTCTATGAGTTCTACACATAAATGAGATCATGCAGTATAAATACAGATTTTATTTTCAGGTGTTGGTTTTGCATGTGGGAAGAGACAAACACACACATACTACCAAGGCCACAGGAGAGCTTATTTAGGAGAGTTTCCAGACGGATACAGGAGCAGAGAAGTCGAAGAAGAGAAGAGACAGATGGCAACATGGCGTCTTTTTTTAAGAGAGAGGGTGGGCATGGGTTTATGTAGCCACATTTAGGGGTGTGCCTCTGTAAGCATCTAGGGAGGTGCCTCTGTATGCGGTGCAGCCTGCTGGAGCCATGATGGCTTCACTACATGGCTGGTAAATACTAGGAATCTTTGTTTCACCCAGAGCCATGTTGGGTTCACGAAGGGGAGTGTCAGGAACCCTTACATCAGGGCCTGATAGATTTCCATTAGCATTAAGTATCATTCAATGTGTAATAAGGTGCATTTTTCTTATTTTAAAGATGAGTACTATTCAATTGTATATGTTGTGTTTTCAGATCCATCCCATTCCTTGCCTACTATCAATAATGTGCATTAAATTGGGAGTTGCTGTGTTTATGAGATACCAATTTCATTTCTTTTAGACATGAAAGGCTTGTTCAGTCATCGGATAATTCTACATTTAATCATTTGTGGAAACTCTATATGACCACAATGATATGCATTCCCACCAATAGTGGACAGACGTTTCTTCACATTTTTATTGACAGTTTTCATCCTTTTTTATGATAGGTAATCTAATAGTTGTGAGATGATGGGTCTGCAGTCTTCCTCTTCCACTTTTCCTCTCTCTCTCCTCACTATTTTTCTTTCTTGTTATATGTCTCTGAATGACATTCAGTGAACTATGTAGACTGTGCTGGATTTATGGTACTCTGCTTGCTTCAACATCCTCTCCCATATGCTAGGGTTATAGACTGACCACCATGCCTGGCTCTTGCCTTGCTTGTCTCCATGACTGTGTTGCTGAGCACCTTCTCATATATATGATGGCCAGTTGTTAGTCTTCTCAGAAGAGATATCTATTTAAATTTGTTGAATGTATTTCAATCAGATTATTCATATTTTGTGTTCCATGTGTTTGAATGTGTTTGTACATGTATGAAGGGATGAACAAGGAGGACATGAGTTTACATATGTTTCTTTTCACACTTTATTTTTGGAGACAATGTCTCTTACCAAACATGAAGTTTGCTGATTAAGGAAGCCTGGAAGCCAAGAAACCACAGAGATTGTTTAGTCTCCACATCCTCGTCAGTGAGAAACAGACACAGTTTTTCAATGTGAGTCTTCAGAAGCTGAACTCCAGTCCTAATATTTGTGCAGCAGGCCCTAAAGATAGGGCCACCATTCCTACCTAGTCATCCATAGTTTTGTTATCAAGCTGAATACTTTTTTGGAAACCTTCCTGAAATATCTGGTTTATGTGTGTTTTCTTCCTTAATATAGATTGTGTGTCTTTTCTTTTAACTGTTTCTTTTATTCTACAGAGGTCTTTTCCATCCCAGTTGTCAGATTTGCTCCCTGTGATTTTTATTAAAAATTACTGAATTCTTACTGCTATTTTCACATTTAGAGCATCAGCCACTTACTATTCAGTCTTTGGTCTGTCTTAGAAAAAGCACCAGTTATCACTGATAAAAATTTGTTTGGTCTCTTGTTGGGCTTGTTTATACCTTGGACTCTGCTAGGTTTGTTTGTTTGTTTGTTTGTTTTGTGTTTGTTTTTGTCAGGGAGGGGGAAAAATGGTACAGAATTAACATTTCAGACTGGGAACCAATTGAAACAAATAAGTTTAATTTACTGAGAAAGGGAAAAGCCTTTATATACACTCCTCCCAGCCAGAGGAAAAGGCATTGCTTTGCTGGTGTCTGTGGCTGTCCAGTGGTCATCTTTTGCTGGAGAGCTTACTCATCTGACAGTTTCTCACATCATTTCTATAGATGCATCATTTGACTTCTCTCATTCCTTTGGAGTTGAAAGGTCATAATTTCATAAAATATATAAAGATACATTCATAAAATATATTGACATAATCAACTTGCAGAAGAAAAGATTTATTTTAGCTCACAGTTTATGCAGCCAGTTATGGCGGGTGAGAAATTAGACATCAGGCCCTTAAAGGAACTTGTCATGTTACATACAAAATCAAGAACATGGTGCAGAGAGTGCATGCGTACACCCCAGTGCTCACCTTGGTTTTTTCTCTGTCACACAGTTCAAGACCCTCTGGCTACAGTATGGTGCCACCAACATCTGTTGGTTCTCCCCACCTGAATTAATGAAATCCCTCAAAGACAAACCCAGAAGCCCATCTCCCAGATAATTCTAACTTAAGTCCTGTTGACAATTTGTACTGTCTGTAACATAGGATTGTGTATCTTATTTATTTTTTTTATCCTGTCCTAAGTAATGAATCTCACATTTGTTTTTCCTAGGTTGTTGCTTTGCAGTATTCAAAGTTAACTATCTTCTTCCAGTCAAGCAATGTCAGACCTGAGTCAGGTCTTTGTTCATTCACATTTCACTGAGGTTCATATACAGTATTTTCTGGGACACTCATAAGATGTCTCATGTAGCAAGTTACATATGGACTAACTGAGACATGTCCTGTGGTCGATTATGTCCCAGAAAACTTAGGGTGATGCCTCTTGGATCATTAATAAGGCAGTGAGTAGATATCACAAACATTGATTAACCCTTCTGCTCCAGTTTCTATCAGCCTCCATCTCGTTCACCATCACTGGATGCCTTTAAACTATTCATGAGATCACTTCAGTGCTCTGGTTGGGAAACAGGAAGGGTGTCCCATGCATAATTGTGGAAACTGAGAACTTAATACTCTTTCACTTTTCCTCTTGAGGGAACTGTCAGGACTACATGGTCTCTACTGGCCTTGAACTTGAACCACTGGTCTCTCTCTACTGTCTTTGATTAGAGGTGACATGAGGCAAATAAAATTGTTCTCTTCAGTATATCTACTCACATATACTCAACTAGATACCCAAGTTTCTAAAAATTACTTTTGCCCATAGGTGATTGTCAGACTTGATGTTTCTTTGAAAGAAGAATGATGATTGATAGAAACATCTACTTGGCCATTCTGCTGACATGTCCTTTCATATTCTTGGTCCCTATATATATTTTTAAACTTTCCATCATCATCTTCAAAACATTAAAAATTATTTTCTGGATCTGTGGGAAAATCAAGAAAAATTCTTAAAACACATTCTCACTGTTTTATCTATTTGAAAAAATTCAATATGTATAAAAACAATAAAGATGCAGTGAAATACCTCCTCTGCTTCAGAGTCTAGAATTGATTTGTAACTTCAGTCCATAGTTGAGGGGATGATAGTCTGCTTCTTACAGAAATGGCCTACTTTTTCTTGTCCCAGAGCAGAAGGATATTTTTAATTTCAAAAAGACCTCAAATGGAAACGACAGTTCATTACTTCTCTAAGAGTGGGCCTGGCATCACTGCTGAGTCTCCCAAGTTATACTATGTTCATCAAAAATTGTATTTGATGATTTTTCAATGCAGGATGATACAAAATAAACTGTGCAATTACAAAAATGCCCGAAGCACAAAACAGAACCAGCCAAAGAGTTGCATGAAACATAAAATGAACAATTCTATTGTTATAACTTTATATTCTATACTACAATTGACCTTTAAGAAAATACCATTTTTGTATAGCAGAGAAAACTTCTACCTATGTAAAGAGATAGCCTACCAATGGGTGATGATCTTTATCAATTGTGTATCAGATTGGGGACTATTAGCTAGAAAATAAGTGAAGAAATGTGAAAATTGAATACAAAGACACCTATCAAATGATCCAAACTGATAAATAGACTATTGAACTAAGCAAGACATACAAATAGCCAGTAAATCTTTGGAAAAGTATCCAGTGTCCTTAGCCATCAGGGAAATGCAACGGTGCACCATTTCTTTTCACCCTTAAGAAAACAAATGACAACAAATAATAGTAAGGATGTGGAAGAAGGAGATCATATCCCACTTACTGTTGGAACTGAGAAGTTGAGCATCCACTGGGGAAATCTCGAAAAGGTACAAATAGACCTAGCAAATTACCCAGCTATCCTAAGGTGCTGTCCACATGTCAGCGACAGTGCACGTCCTGGCAGCTAGTATGAAACCAGTGAATGTATGTTTTTGTTGTATATCAATAGAATGCTAATCTAATCATAAGAAATAATACTCCTAAAATACTACTCACTTTTGTTGTTAAAATTAGTAAGCAAGTATTTATGAAGTTAGCAGCAATTGTCAATAGATACAGCCACATTGGGAAACAATGCTATCTATAATGAGTTTTAAGAGCATTTTCTTCAGAATAAGAATTTGAGAACTACTGTTATAGACCATGATTTTCTATTAAAAAATAACAGAAATATTTGAAAAGGTCAAGTGCTTGTTAATTTTTATTTTTGAAGATTTATGTTTTATCTTAATTTTTTGGTTGTTTTGCCTTTGAATATGTATGCACACCATGTGTTACCTAAGGAAATCAGAGAAGGAAGCTGTGTCCCATTAATCTGAAGTTCTAGATGGTTTTGAGTCTCCATGGGGTGCTGGGAACTGAAACTGAGTCCTCTTTAAAAGCAGTAAATGTACTTAATCACTGACCATCTCTCAGAAATAAAAGTGTAGGACCTATGAACACATGCCATAAATTTAGTCAAGTCATAAATGATGCCATCATTTATATGCTCCAAGTTGCCCATTCACAATAGAGTTTCCTTTTATAAAATTGCATGACTATTATGACTTGCTTCTTTCATTGGGAATTAAGTATGCAGTAATATTAGTAATTGTATCACTAATACAAAAATTACTACTTATAATATTACCAAGAGTATTACAGAAAATACTTAATACAATTTAACCTCTTTATCTTAACATGTCTTTCAGTACAAAATTCATAGACTTAAACTATGAACCAAGGTTCACTTGGTAAATTACTCCTCCAAGACTGGAGAGAGATTTTTCTTGCCTCTCAAAATGACAGAAGATTTTAGTATTGAATCTTCAGCTGTATAGATGAAAATTGTGATCCTTACATTGTTATTAATATTTTAGCATAGTTTTTATATTCACTTCTACATTTCATTGTTAGCGCAATCAATGAACTTGTTCTCAGGTACAGAGTATAATACAAAAATGCCTAAAGGGTAATCTACAATCATTCATAAGTAATTATGGGTAGAAATGTGCTCTTGGCTCTCGGGATAGGGATCTCGGCACTTACTGTAGAGTGTGCATTTCCCTGCTATTTGCTGCCTTTACCATCACACTCTAAAATCATATTTCCCAATAGGAACACCATCTCAGCTTGTTTGGGGGTCAAATAAAACCTTTCTACAATGAGAGCACACTCCATATGTCTACGTGTGATACTCAACATCTTGTCTGGTGTTGCTCACATTATTTCCTATGTCAGCCTTTTCCACATTGATTACAGTTTACCATTGACTCATACACGGCAGTTTTTCAATATTCCCTGTGTGATTATACTCCCTCTTTGTTTCCAGATGTTCTTACATTTCTTCAGTGTTTCTCTGTTAGTTTTCATTTCTATAAACTTTCATTTGCAGAATATATTGAGGACATCCAGAATGGACCAAATGTGATCCAGCAGAGAGTAGAGGATGGGTCTCAAACTAAAAAATTAAAATTTTTAGATCTATAGTGCTTAGATTTATTTGTCTTTATTTTTAAAATTTTATTTTAATGTGTATTGCAGAGATAATGGCATCCAAACTCAGAAATAATATGCATATCTTACAAATACATATTGATATTCTGTGAATTGTGCAACATTCAGTTTCAGTGGCATGAATAGTGAGAGTATTTTAACACAGTTAATTATATTTCCTGTGTTTTCTTTAGAATCCCATCTCATGGATTCTTGCAATCCTCTCAAGCCTTACTTTTATTCTTTCTGTGTACTTGAAATCTTTGATTCCCTAGATACTAAGCACTTACTACTTCTGAAAATTTTATTAAATGCTGTTAAGCACCTTGATGTATTTTTCACATTTAAAATGGGTGATGAGAATTTGTCAACAAAGTTGGTTGAAATTTGAAATTCAAGAAAAATTCAAAATTATTAAGTATAAAAATGATCAGAAATAAACAAACTCAGAAGTCAAGAAAGACTTAGTTTCCATAAATTTTACAATGGATAACTTTGGTATGATTTTTGTGTGGCAGCCAATAACTAGTTTTTGGCTCTAGCAATTACCTGGAAAATTCTTACTGCCACTATTGCATATCAAAACCACTCCCCATCCCATACCTAGAGAACCAATGGCAATCCACCAGACATCTAGTATGCTTTTTTCTTAGCTCTGAAAGTCTTTGTGCTATAGGCAAAAATGACATAAAATTAGTGTTCTTCCATAAGAAACACAAATATCAAGTACCTTTGAAAGTATGCACAGTTTAACTAAACATATTATCAAAGAATTCATAATGACATAGCTGTGACTGATTACAAATAAAATGATAGAGTGAAATGGAATGGAACCTTCAAGAGGATCTGATTCCAACTTCTGTTTTTTTTCAATGTAGAAAATGTTAATCAAAATGTTAGAGAGTGATTAGATATAGCATGGCAATGTTTATATTATTGAGTATCGAGGTTAAAGCTTAAAGCCCAATTTCAAATTCCTAATCTATTAAATTTTGTTTGACTGGGGGTGAAATTAATATTACTTAGATAATGTATTTCATTAATAATTATGGCTATGTTCTCTGTATTGTTCAATTATATAGTTCTCACCTTTCCTACATGTTTAGAGGTTTTAAGGCACCTAACTTATGTTGTAGATAAAGCTCCATAATAAAATTCTATTTCATACTAATTTTGAAAGAATTATCTCAAATCACACCATATTCATGATTATTCCAAAGCTTAGCATAATTTTGATGCATGTAAATAGTTTTTTATTACAATTAAGCCTGAAAACATTTGAGAATACAACTCTCCTCAGTTGCTGTCATTAATCTCTTTACCCCAATATAAAGTAGGAACAGGAGAAAACCCAAGTGCTCTGGAGGTGTCTGCCCTGCCCAAATGTTACTCGCAGGATTCCCATGTCACATCTTCTATGGTGAATTTTTAATAGCAGGATATGAATTAGTAATAAACAATAATTATGCTCTCACTGTGTAATTTTGTGTAATAAAATTTAAAAAATTTAATTGATTCTCAGTTATCTTTTTAAAATAACATTATTGAAAATTTAACTTATAGTAAATGTAGCTTTATTTCACAAATTACAAAGGTATGTCCTGACCTCATATTTTGGAACTTTTAAATAAATCCTTATATGAAATTTATTGCTATCTGAATGTTTCAGCAATTTCAGTTTCAGTACATAAACGAGAACCTTTTTATGCACAGAATCATGTAGCTAAACATCCAAATACATTGCCCACCCATGCATGATGATTAATTTTTTATTGAACAAAGCCTTAAAATATAAAGCATTAGTTGATAATGTGTAACCAAATGATGTTAGATGTCCAGAGGCAATTATCATAAAATATTAATGTAATTTTATCTCATGAAAAAGATAAAAATATACAGCCACATACTTTTTGATTCAGTTCCTTCATTTTTCGCACATTAAAAATGTATATCAGAGCTTCCAACTCAATTGCTTCAAATATGAAGTTACTTTATTTTTGAAAAACTCTAAGTTTGCTCAAGTGCATTTGAAATAGTGGGAGTCACACCAAGTTCCTATGGTTGAGCTTCCTGTAAGCCAAGGCCAACGCATGTTCCTTTCTTTAATAATACATTTAGAATCCTTGTTAGGAAATGTGCCACAGTGCAGCACTCAGAGATAAACTACGTAGCAGCAGTCTCTTGAAAAGAAGATAGAAATAAGTTGCTTAATAAAGTCTAAATCATTCCTTAGGTTAGCTAATAGAAGCACCCGTGGTTATAAAATTAATCAGTCCCTGCTATTACAGCAAATTGGGGAAGATTGTATTGACACATCTTCATCTGCATGTCTCATCAGAGGTGTCCGTGCCATTTAGCTATGAAACCCTGGAGGCTTCCTCTGCACAGAATCTTATAACACTTCAATTAAGGGACACCAAGCTGCCAGGCAGACAGCAGTACATTTATTTCTTGATGACTCCTTAAGTTGTGCCACAGGCCTATCATTAAGAGAATATTTTGCACAGCAGGTTGCAAAGATCCTCATGCCATTAAAAGGAATTGAAAAAGCATCAATTTGTTGTTTCCACCTAACACAGATATTTTTCATTGCTGGAACAGCCATTAAAAACAATCTGTTTTATTGCATCCTGAAAAGATCACATGAAGTACACATAATGATTTATTTTAAGGATGACATTAGGATTAAAACTACTGTGAAAATGTAGTCTTTGAAATAAATATTTAGGAAAACAAAGTCTCAAATATGCTTTTCTTTTTTACACCAAATTATTAGTAGACATCTCTTGATGCCTTGAATGAGAATTTGAAACTACTGTGAAAGGATGACTTTTTGAAAAGGATGGAGGACCCTGGAAGGGATGTCTTAGAAGAATACACACCTTGAACCTGCAAATGGAAGTCTCTGAAAATTAATAAAGAGCAGAGTGACCAGGAACCTAATGGACCAAGTGCTTCTTTGGGACAACTGTGTGGGGATCTTTTGGAGGGAGGAGTTCAATGCCATTAATGCATTGTAAACTTCTGACTGAAGTACTAATTTTCAGTCACTTCAGTGGAAGAAAATACTCAGTCCGAGTCATTTGGTTATATTGAGACAGCTGGTGATTCTGGTACCTACCTGACACTGTGGAAGACATTACAATTTCTTTTGAAGCTTTTCTTATTGTCATAGTTGGTCACTAGTGGACTAAATGAGAAAGTTTATACTGTGGTGTCTTCTTACTCCTATTGTGTAGGAAATATTAGAAGCTTTTGGGAAAGGCTTTAAAGAAAAAAATAAAAGAATTCACTCTCATCAGGGTTAGAGAGAAATTTCAGGTTATTTTCTAAACAAAAGCAATAACAAAGTAGAAACAAGCTTCATAAAAATGCATTTTATTTAAAGCTTCCCACTAGCTAATCTGACTTCTCTCACAACAGAATGCTGACCTATTGAACAAGGAGCACACCCCAGTAAACTTCCTACATGCAAATCTCCATGTCCAGTCCAATCCCAAAGACCTGGTCTAAGGCAATCATGGCACCTGATTGAGGTGGAAGATTTAATTCATTATTCATGGAAGTTTATATATATGAGTAAAAGAGAGAACCATGCTTCTATGGATGTACTTGTACAAAAAGATAGATAAATCCAAAGGAGATACTTTGTAGGAAATGCATTCACATCATAAATAGAATTCTACTTTGCTTCCAGAATAGGTCTGATTTAGTAAGAGGCTGGGCTTTGGAAAAAAAAAACAAAACTCTTGAGGAATAGAAAGATTGGCATTTTTGCATACAACCGCTCACCATAGTAACAACTGAAATCACAGGTGGGCTTAGGAGATGTGACCCAGGGCAGAGAAGCATTGCAATAGGATGTTACTTAACTAAAGGTCTGAGATCATCGGTTTTGAGAGAACAGTGATAGATGTACTGTGCAACTAAGCATGTAATAAAATTTATATTTGTGCATGAATTTACTCTCTGCATAGGAGATTTTCTCCCTTTTCTGCCCCTTTATTGTCTTATTAACTCATTTGGGAATAATGGAGCCTTATTAACTTGGCAATTTAAATTTCCTGATCCTCAATTTTCTCATGGGTAATGAGAAGAAAAAAATTTATTTCACAAGGATATTTCCATTGTTTCATTCATATAAACCTAATAATCACAACGATACTTGAGGCTGAGGCAAGAATCTCTCAAGTCAAGGCCCAGTTGGACAATTTAAAGTGAGGTCTCATTTCAAACTCCAAAAGGCGAGTTGGGGAGGCTGGGCCTATAAAAAGGAGCTTGATGATATGGGCCTCATCAAGGCCTGGGTTCCATCTCTAAATGTGCTACTGTGAGAGAAGAAGGAAGACTAGGAGGAGGAAGGAGGGAGGAAGGCATAATGTATTCTTTATATGGGAGATAGAAATGATGTTGAGGAACAGAAATCAATGACAGGAAGCAGGAAGTAGAAAGTATAGGGGTATTCAGGCCTTGGAAGTCGGTAAAACCAAGAAGGAAAAAAAAATCCTCCAAAGATTCTAAACTCAGAGGGTAACAGATCTGACATCCGAACACTCACTTGTATTGGACTGGATGAAACTGGAATTCTGGAAAGGTAAATGGGCTCATAATCTTGTGGAAAAACATTGGCCTCATCAAATACCTCACGAACTGAGCTCATTCATTCATTACCTGAAGGGGCTTGGAAAACTGGCTGCCATTCCCGAGGCTTCTGTCTCCCTGTGTCTTCCTTTTCTCTGTAGCCTACCCTTCTCCTCTGTCAGCATGTCTTAAGGGAAACCTTAAGGGACTAGGATCCTACACACCCTGTCATGCTCCTGGGAAATTTATGCCATCTAGAAAAACAAAAAGAGGTTTCCATGCTGTTCTACTAGAATTAAAGAGACAACAGAAAGGAATCCTGGCATTCATGATGGTGTTGGAGTGGAACGAGAAGTCACTTGATAGATGAAATTATATATAAGGAGAGGTTGAGGGTGTTCGCTAGACCAGAAGAAGTGTATCACAGGTGGGAAAAAGAATGACCCATAAAATGTTTTCTGAATAACAGGGCATCAGACTAGAAAGTGAACACATTCAGTTCTGAAGAAGTATACTGGAGTACTTTCTGATAAAAAATAAAAACATAAATAAACATTAAAAATATGATAATAATGGGAACTTGCAATAGACCAAGCTTGGCCCTCTCAATGTGGATGACAGTTGTATGGCTTAGGCAGTTTGTGAGGCCTCTGGCAGTGGGACCAAGATTTGTAGGCAGTGCCTGAGCTGGCTTTAGGAAGACCTTGCTCAGCCTTGATTGGGGGTGGGAGGGGCTTGGTTCTGCCTCAAAGGGATATGTCGCACTTCGTTGACTTCCCATGTTAACTTACCTTTGAGAAGTGGATGTAGGGGTGGGTAGGGGGGAAGCTGAGGATGAGTGGGAGAATGAGAGGGAAGGGAAACTGTGGTTGGCATGTAAAAAAATTTAAATAAAAATGTGAAATTAGAAATATTATAAAAATATTTGGTTGAAATATTTTAAGGCAAAATATTAATAATGTTATATTTGAAGATAAATAAAGCAGAATTAAGGAAATTCTTGGAGGCAGTGTATAGAGAGTCACAATCCTGATTTTTATGAAAACAATAAAGAACATTTTAATTCTGGCTATTAGATCTGAGCTTATTAAAAGTCATCTCACTATATTTGGGGTTATTTTTCAGCTTCACTGGTAATATTAGTTAACATATATATGTATTTGGTTACTGATATATATTTTTCAAACCATCACCATACTCTGTGAAACACACAATCCTGTCAGTTCACGGGTGCTCCCTTTGTACTTGGTTTCACTTCCCATTGCCTTCTACGGGCAAGGACTGAAGGACTTTTCTTCAGCTATACATGAGTTTGAATTTTTTTATAAATGGAATAATACAACACAATTCCAGCTTCTTGCATTCAGTATAACTATCTCGAGACTCATGATTTTGTTTCATGTACCATTAAGTAGTTTTATGTTTTGCTAAACAGCATTACATGATCTGAGTACATCATAAAGTGTTCAGTTCACCTGTTAATGGACACGGGGGTTATTTCCATAGTTTATCTATTATCAATAGGCTCTTATGAATATTAATGTACAAACTGAATATGGATATGTGTTTTAATTTCTCTAGTAATCACTTAGGCATGGAATGACCAGATGACATAATAATTTTATATTTATACTTAAATAAACTTCCAAAACAAGTATACCATCTTACATTTTCCCAATTGTCTTAAACATTCCACAGAGTAGCCTTGTCAAGACAAAGTTAAAACCTACCTGTAACTAAAATTTCCTTATTATGAGGAAGGAAATCAAAGAATAGGGATAGTACAGAGATGCCAACCAACCTTCTTTGTCCATGAAACAAGTAGAAGAGCTAGAACCCAATCGTGGGTCTTGCAGAGTTGCAGGACCTTTTAGAAGATCCAGAGATAGCTTGTAGAAATGGAGGGTCATGCTAGCTTTCACTGAATAGATACAATTATTGTGATTGTGAATGAATTTGCTGGCTTTTGCTTACTTTGGATAAATAAATAGAATGGTAAATGATTTTAGTTCAAGAGATGCCTTATTGGCAGTACAAGGTCAAGGTAAAGCTTTCTATGGTTGACTAGAATTGAAACAGAGACCCTGTCATTCATCGGTGAAGAGATATACAAGACCCTGTGATAAACCAACATTCTCCTTAATTTAAAAGAGTAAAAGAGTAGCTCTAATTCAGATGAAGTGCTACTTAAATTTGTAACCATACCTCTGATTTCATCAGTTTAATGGCTTTTTTTTTTATTGTTGATTTTGTTTCAAGGAACACATAAAGATTCAAGGACTGGCTGGGGAAAACCAGCTAGAGAAGAAAGAAGATAAGGCACCTGGAGGAGGTTAATGGATGAAAGTGCTCTCTCTTTGTTTCCATTTTTAATAAGACAAACACATTATGTAAAATTTAAAATGTGAGAACTGTCCATAGATGTAGGGAAAGCAACCTCCAAGAGGCACTTGTGGTTTTTGATGCTGCTGTTGGCACTGTTTCTTCTAACAACTGACCAGCACTTTGATTTTTATAATGATCGCTCCCAAAGCTTGCCACAACCTAAAACAGGGTAAAGGCATCACTGTGCCTGCCTAAGCAAAACATTTCAGCAGTAAAGCTAAAGCACCCCGAAGACTATTTGCTTTTCAGAGAAGGACTGTAAGGCAGAGCAGAAGCTATTTAGGTGTTAGTGATTAGAGGTACAAGCAGTCACTGCTGGGATGATCATTTCTCATTCCTTTAACCACTAGCAAACTGCCATAAGGTCCTAATGAATCCACCAATGGAAACATGACCCAGAGTTAAAAAACAAACAACTAAACCAACCTAAACTTGTGTAGGGTAAGACCAGCCCATGCAATATTTAGGCGATAGTTGTAATAAATTCTTATCCATTGCTTATTTTAAAGTTAAGTTTGGTTGATTATATATCTTATACTTTTATTTGTTAATTCTCTCTTCCTTTGACACCTCTCACTAGAGTGTAAGCAGATTGCATATCAAAGCTTACAGAAGTGGGACATTACACTTAAAATGAGGCACTGAAGATGAATAAACTTCACTGATTGCTTTCAAACACAGTTACAATGTCTTCCAGTCACAGAATCATATAGTGTTAGCAACTAGAGTGTGATCACAGCCACTGCTCAAAATAGTCATGTTGTAACGATATCTAACTTTGAGAAAGACACTGAAGTAATATAAAAAGCAAATAAATGATCTCATAATTTATGACTAATGTTTTTGTTGTCTTTGTGAATTTCAGGTGCTCTATGGTCTGAATATTAGACCTAACCCAACATAGTAATGCAGTATAATGATTATAATTAAACATGTATTGCTTAGGAATAAGCAGAGTAGAAAATAAGCAGCCTGTCTATTATTTTCATATGTGAATAAATATATAATTTTAGATTTTGAATGCTTTCTTCACTTAATTTCTGTGGTTTTGCTTAGTCCATTATTAATTGGCACATGATGATATGTATTTATGAGGTAAAGGGTAATATTGCACTATGTGTCTAAAAAGTGTTATGATCAATCAAGTGTTAAGACAATTAGAAATACTCTTGCCTGAAACATTTATCATGCCTTTGTGTTGGGAAGCTTCCAAAGACTTAATGTTTACTTGACTGTTGTTCCCAAATCAATACAAACTACTAACATTTCAGTCTTCCAATCACATACCTCAAAAAGTTTTCAAAGTTATTATGAAGTTAATCTAAAAAGATTAAGATATTTGACTAACAAGACAAAGTAGAGGGATGTTCACTCTATAAAAAATATACATAATAGGAAACATAGATTTAAGTATTCCAAGTTTTCTAAATTAATCTTTAAATGCTATGCAGTACCAATAGAATTATAAGAATTATGTGGATGCACATGTAAATAACTTTGTAGTTGTTATTAAATCTTTATGACTGAAACCAGTCGATACATTTTCTGTTTTATTCAAATTATGTTTTGCATTTTTTGAAAATTAGTATTCACTTTCTTTTAAAATACCACCATTCAGTATTATTGTAATACACTCTCTTAGTGTTCAAATGTCTAAGGTTTCATAAGTGAAAAAGTAGTTTTATAGTTTTATAATTTAAATAAGGCTTATATTTTTTAATTGGTAGAAAGTCTATTTCTTTTTCTTCAATTGTTCTTTTCTGTAATTTATTTCTTGAAGTAACTAAGTTATCTTTCTAATATAATTTTTTCACAGTCGTATCTGCTAATTGCATTTCTACTATTTTTCATCATTCTATTCTTTTTGATTTTCTTATAAATTGCTAATTTAAATGGATTAATGTGAAGACTCAAGTAATTTTAAATTTTTTTGACAAGTCAATTTTCCAGGCTCTTCATCTTAGAACTATGCAACATCCTATATCATCTCTCTCTGATACACTAGTAGACATGAGTGAAAAGTCACTACATAGAGCTTGCAAAATAGTGTTGACCTGAATAGTGTCATAGTAATACTTCATCAGTAATGGAATACTACTTTTAAAAACATCATTTATTCACCTGCCATTTAATTGTCAAGAGTACTGTTTGTCTAGAAAAGGCAACATGAATACCTCACTACCTTAGCTAGCATAAATGTGACAAGAAGGAAGTCCATTTCACTGTATATGAAAACTTACTTTGACTTAGATACTTAGAAGCTAAGGCAGTTTCCTTTTGATGTAGACACATATGGACAAAGCAGCTGACTGGAATAAGGATCTCACAGTAAAAAACCTATCAAACTTAAGTTTTAACAGAAATATTTAACATACTGGTGAATTTAATTATTTGCACCTAAGAGGTATCTTTCCTTCCCAACCATTCCCTGATCTTTCCATACTTAATACATTTGGTGTATCTTCTTTAATATTTGGGTTTTAAGTTTAATTTTAACATTTGCAAAATCAGTATTGTTTTGTAATATTCAGGGTCATTTTGTTGTCATTTTTGTGTAGTTGTCCAGTGTGCTACATGCATTGCTAAACACTGATGACAAAACAGACAGCAGAGAGACAATTTCTATGTCCATTGTAATGTGGATACAGTATATGCAGATATCTGTACATAGGGAAACTCCAAAGATGTCCATGCTGCTAGACTATGAAATTAATTGATGCTGTGACCAATAGTTACTCGTCAGAATACACATATGTAGAATATTGCCTTTTTCATTAAAAAAAAAAATCTGGATTCAAGTCCCAGCACACACATAAAAGCTCAAAATTGTCTGTAGTTCTAGACCCAGAGAGTCCAATGCATCTCTTCTGTTCTCTAGAGGCACCAGGCACATATATGATAAAACACAATACACATAAAAATTAAATTAAACTAAAATCTACTTGTTAAAACTGATATAAAAAGAAACAATTCTATGCATCGTTACCTAAAAGATTTTTTCTTAATGAAAGCATGATCACTATATATTTTTCCAAACTTCGCTCCTCAAACTAAGCTGCTTGTTTTTAAAACAGGATCTTTTGTGACTGACATTCTATAAATATTCAGCATTTTTTTTTTTTTTTTTTTTTTTTTTTTTTTTTTTTTTTTTTTTTTTTTTTTTTTTTTTTTTTTTTTTTTTTTAGTGAGCACCTATGGTATGTCAAACATTGTCAGAGGCACTGACATTCTAGCCATGAAAAATATGCATTTTCATTGCACTTCTATGAGTCATAGAAATCAGACAATCACATAAAAATAATATGCCTAGTTTCCTGAACATATGCATTTAAAAGGTCCTGAAACAGAGTGATGGAGAAGTACTATTTTAGGTAGACTGTAAAGAAAGGATGAACACAAAACTCGGATAGAGAAACCTGAGATGAGGAAAGAACCTAGTAATGCATTAGCAAAAGAGAATTCTCTGTATTTGTTAGTAATGTACTCAGCATAGGTTAGCACTATGTCAGTTAAAAAAATTTATGCTCTGCCAATAAAATAAAAGAAAATAGATACAGAATTTAGCAAGTTTGCACCAACTTCACTTTTTCTGATTTGTTAATTCTTTAAACCTTGAGTCACAGCAAAGTTGAGATTGTTTATAAATATACTCATTTTTATTCACGTAATATCTTTATACTAAATTAAAAGGACTGATATTTTGCTTAATGTGTAAGTCACCTGCTACTTTATCCCGAGTAAGCATTTATGCTGTGTGCAAAGCACAGGAACTATTTTTCTCTCAACATTTTTCCCTTGAAATCACTTTCTTTTCAAGGCAAAATTTTAATAAATATTCAGATTAGATGAATATTATCAGAAAGCATGTGGATTCTGCCAAAAAAAAAAAAAAAAAAAGAAAGAAAAAGCCCAACCCAAACCCTTTACATGGTTAGAGTAAGTGTATTTGAACTTTTGTGAGGACTTGTAAATTACAATGAATAATTTAAGGCTTAGCTTTGTAAGTTTCCAGGTGTTCCAGCCACCCTCTCTGGCCGCTCTGCCCTTTTTAATGTTCTGTCACCGGTTATGATTACACAAACGCATTTCATGAACCCTGCCAGGCTATATACACACAAACTTTATTTTGAGTCACACTGTGTTTCTGTGTTTCTAAAGGACACCATATGGACTAAAATTGAACATCTTTTACCCAACCAAGTATTTCTTAGGAGGTCATGTGGATGTAGCATAAGAAAAGACAACAAAGTCCTAATTTATGAAAATGCCAAATATAGTTAAGGAAAAGGTATAGAAGTATTTAAGACATCTAGATTGCAAACTATACATTAAAAAATTCATCAGGAATCACCAGGTTATGTACTACTTACCATCTGGATATCCATTTATTTTTTAATTTATTAAACCATTCTCTATCTAATAAGCATTTGCTAAACATCTGATATGCTGATCTATTATCAAAGAATTTCTTAAAATGTAAGCATATGATAATTTAGATAATGTGGGCACCTAAAATGCTGTAGTATAATTTAATGATTACACTGTTAATTGTGTATGCCCTTGGTTTAGGAAGTGGTGAGAAGAGCCAAAACATACCCTAACTTGAGCAAAAAAAAAAAAAAATAACATCAGAAAAAGCAACCTGAAAGCATTTTCCTTTGGCTTCAAGGATAATTCTACTGTTACTAAATTAGAGCTCTTATCCCAGAGTATTAATTCTCCATGAGCACATATAGAAGAAAATAATTTCCTTTAATTCTGCCATTAATTATGAAAAAAAAAAAAAACAGTTAGAGTCACCACCACTTCTGGCCATTCCCAGAAATGCTCATCTCCTCCCCTCTGTTACCCAGTGGTTTTTCCAGGAAAAAGCAATGACATAATCTCAACTACATAACAATAATATCAAAATGTTAGGTCATTCCTAGAAATAGGACATTCAGAGATTGAATCACCAGAACCTGAACAGGGCAAGAATTTTACTCCATACTTGAAACCTCCTAAATTGTCTTTCAAAGTAGGAACATCATGTTTGTTGAGAACTTTACCAGACTTCTACAGAGAAGAAATAGTCAACTGGTCTATAGAACACTGTTGGCTTCTGTAGCAATTTCTATCAGAATAGATGAGCATCAGTAAAGGCTCATTCATGCTGAACTTTTGGTAATCGGCTCAAAGGAACTTTAATGTGATTTGTTTTTACATAAAGCAGGGTCATAAAATGCATCATTTTTCTTAGCCAGTTCATACTTGGAAGATTTATCATTAAGAGTTTTTATTCAAGGCCAGACACTTAAAAAATATCTGAGCATTTCTTTCTCATTCTAGCAGGATCTTCCTCGTAAAGAACTGCAGTGCTTCAAACATCCTCGTAATGGTACAGTAAATTACATTTTCTCATTTGGAACATTGTAATAGATTTCTCCACAGAGTGATTTATCATACAACAATTAGGAACCCAAGGGAATTAGATGACCATTTTAAATTTTATCAGCTTGTTTCAATAAACTGTTAATGTGACCCTAATGTTTGGGAAGCACTTTGATATAATCAGATTTTGGTTGTTCAATCTACTGACATTAATGGCTAACTCATTAATCATGGCATTCTCGCTAAGACCTTGGAAGCTGAGCTAAATTCTGTGGACCAATTCTTACAATAATAAAACAGGCAATTTTAGGCAGGGAAATATTCTTTAACTACAAAATGTGTTTTGTTATTCCTTAGCAGGGTAACTGAAACTCCACAAAGCTCACAAAACAACAACTAAGGAGCATTTAATTCAGTTCCCAAATTTGTCCATTAGGTCAAGATCTTCTTTAATCATTAGCTATGTTTTTATTACTAAAAAGCATAGATCCATATTAAAAGATCTAAAATTGGCTTGATGATGGATACATAAAGAATGTCTGCTCCCAAAATCTGGTAGAATCTGATGATTTGTGCAGATCTAGTAGAGACAAAATATGATCTCCTGTCTAGAAACTCAAAGCTAATCCTCAGTTCACTTTTCTAAAGAAAGTAGAGGAGCCATGATTTATGAGTTTTTGGAAAGCTACGTGTAAATGTAGAGGCTTATTTTAGTACTTCTGATTTGTTTTTTATTTTGATAACATTCTCCCAATCTTTTAAATATCTATAGAGCTGAAAGAAACATTAAATATTGTTTTTATAGAACTATAACTAAGTTTCTCACATGGATTACTGGCAAGAATGACTGAAATATATGTCATGGCTATTTCTAAAACTATGGCTTCATCTTATTAATGTTTCTTGTTAAATTTAATAAAACATATATTGGAAACAGTTTATAACACCTACTGTGGTTAGCTGGAAAGAAAAAAATAAAATCACAACTCGTCAAGTCAGTCTGAAATGCTCTTTGCTCTCAAAAGATCTTTTTCAGCTTTAAGGAAATCTCATCATTCATTGTGTGGTTTGCTTTCTGATTTATATCATTCTAAAAGATTAAATTATAGGAATCACAGCTATAAAAGAGGAGTATAAATACATAAACATAGAAACAACGTTCTCTTCTCCCAAAGAATATTTTAAAAATGTAATATGCCTTAATCGCCAATCACATTTTGGTTTATTTTTATTTATTATCTGACTACACATTCTAGGCAGTGAATTTTAACAGACCTCTGAGCCTTTTGCAAATATTCTAATGAAAAGAAATTCTCCAATTGATGAGGAATTCCATTGTATATCATGGTTCAGGTTGATCAATTCATTCATTAATATCTGTAGAGTACTATCTGCTTAATAATGGTGTGTAGTCTAGAACTTGGATTATAAGAATAACTAGGTAAGCTAATTTGACAAATTTTATTATTAGAAATAAATTATATCTATTTTACTCCATATTTGATTCTTTAATTGTATGTTTGCTAAATAAATAAATGTGTTCATAAGCTAGTAAAATATACTGAATATGAAAATATAGCTAAATATGGTCTTCAAATAAAGACTGCTGTTGTAGGATAGATTGTTTGTAGAGAAATGTTTTTGATGAAAAAAATAAAGGTTAATTTTTTAACAAACTTATTTTTCAAAAAAGGCACAGCTAGATTCATTATGTGTCAGGTTAGAACTGTTTACCTCTCTCTACAATTGCTCTTCCTACTTGAAAAATATGGAGATCATGGAAAAACACTGCATACCTCAGAGAGGAGCTCAAATGACTGACAGACCCAGCTGCTGTCCCCGACACTATAAAGCCACTATTGTCCAGGGCCTCTCTTTCCCCAGTTAGAGTCTAGTGAAGGTCTTGTCCAGGTTATTACAAGAGTCAGGATTCCTCTGAAGGACAATATAGGCTGAAGACTCCACTGAACACACCAGAACTTTCTTAGGCCATTGCTACAGTACAATAGTCTTTCTGCATAAGTATCTTCCTCTTTCTTTCAAAAACAGTAAATTTGCCCTGGAGTCTTAAGGTCTTTCCAGCTCCCTCCCCAAGTTTCCTTCTAGTAAATTTTTACTGTGGCTTTTACACATTAAAGGACTAAAACACAGATAAGTTTGTTTACTCTTCACCACAAATGTGTGTGTGTCTGTGTGTCTGTGTGTGTGGTGTAAATACACTCCCACTGAAAAGGGATGTCATTGCCCTCAACTGTGACTCTCTACAAAGACATGAAGTAAACACCTTCAATCTAATATTTGTTTGGTTTCCATGATGATGAGGTATTTTCAAAGGATGCAACTTACAATTGTGAAAAACAGTGCTGACATTGACTAGACATGCTTTAATTCTTTCATTTGGCTTCAAGTTAGAAATTGGTGACATGTAGATACGTTGTAGAACAGTTTGCATGAACTATCTGATGGCCTGGAGTCTACCTAGATTATATAGTATAAATTGTAGACATAAAGGCTAACTACCTCTATGTGGTGATACATTGCATATTTAATAAAAACAGTCTGGAATATCAGAGAACAGATCCACCCACAGTCAATCCAGGTGGGCCAAAGAATCGTAACTCACACCTTTATTCTCAGCAAAGGAAAGACCAGGAGTGGTGACCTATGCCTTTAATCCCATAATTCCAGAGACAGAGATATTTCTGTTTCTGTGAGTTCAAGGCTAACTACCGAGTAGGAGTAGCTCACATCTTTAATCTTAACCTAGATGTACAACAACTGGGCTAAGAAGGTATTTAAGGCAGGTGTATGAAGATGATTCCTTCTGTAGAAGCCATGAGGAGAAAGGCTGAGGAAGCTGGAATGTAGCTGGGTGAGATATGACTGTGGTCTGTTTTGTTTTTTTGGTATTCCAGCTTTTCCCCAATATCTGACTCTGAGTTTCCTTTATTACAACCAGGATTAATGCAACACCTTTATCTTATATTCTATTAATTTCTACTAGATTACACTTCTCTGGTTATTCCTTTTGTCTAATTAGTTCAGTGATTTTTAAACATTTTCTTCAAAAATGCATGGCCCTTTGCAAAACAAATATATCTACAAACAGAAAATGTTGATATTTAGGCATAAAGATATTCAGCCATTTGTCCTCTCTTTCCTACTGTGGCTCCTAGAATTTTACCTTAAAGTTTGAAAGTTGCCATTCAGATTATTGCAATCTTTCGGATCTTTGTCTAAATTTATACCCCCACATGCTTTAGGAAGGTATTTCCGGACCTTCCTCCATATGGTGTCTTTTCTCTACTGTGACAGAACCTTCTATGAATGACAGTAGAAATTACATATCTGAAGTTGCCACCAAAGTTCTTCTAGGGAGACAATTGTCTTTGTTTAGAAAAATACTTGGGTAAGTCTTTTATGGAGCAGAATCTAAGAATCTCAAGACATAGGCTTTGACATTGCATTTGAAAGTGACAAATAACCTGATCTGCCAAAGAAATGTATAAAAACTGGAGACTTTGACAAGTATGAAGGAAAAAAACAGAAAGAAAAACAAGATGCGAATAAGAGATGCCTCAGAGAGGAAAAAGGCCTGAATTTTATTTGGAAAAGCCAAAATGCATACTATTGACCAATATAATTTTGACCACTTTGCACAGTTATGCAGGGCTCCCATTAAGGAATGTTGTCTGTGGCTCCAGATATTTATCTTATTGAATTCTTATAAGCTTTATAATCCCCTAGTATCTGACACGGTCTCATTTTATTAGTATAGTGAATAAGACTGAGGCACTTCATTTATATATTTATAATTTGGAACACATATTAATGGACATGTTTCTAGTTAATATATTCTAGCAAGTGGGGGATGTGTGTAGATGAAATGGAGTGTCATTCAAGCTTCATGCATTATATTTATCTGCTTTATGCTTGTGCAAAAGATTCAATTATGTATATATGTATATGTGTGTATATGTATGTATGTGTATATATGTATGTATGCAGGTATGTATGTATGTATGTATATATGTATGTATGTATGTATAATGTTCTAATATGTCAACTTTTTAAACAAAGCCACTGCTGAAGAAATCAGAGATCCTGGCTTTTCTTCTTCTTCATGTCTTAGAATAGACTCAAGTGGGTGGATGACCTACCAGAACTGTACACCTTACCATGTGTTAGTGATTACTCCAGGCACCTTTCATAACTACTTACAGGACTTGGAACAGTGCTTTAAATTTCAAATGTCTTCTTCTGTGCTTGATGTGGCTAATTATGTCAGCACCAGCTGGAAGGGGATATTGACAAGACAGTGCAACGCGGCTATGTTCCCTACATAATTCAAATTCAGTGGCAGGCTTCCACCTCCGTCTCCCCCTTCCACCTCCACCAGCGTGAAGTCAAGCAAACATACTTCTCTGTATTAAATGCACACAAAAAGAAAGGGAATGCAGGCAAGTTTTGCTGTGGTTCCTATTCCTTGGTATCAATGGTCTCTAGTATCAGAAGTAGCATCCAAAATTAAAGGCTGTAATAGCCACAGGAAGTGCATCTTATGATAGATTTCACATGGTATTTTAATGCTAATTTGGATCTCTAATGATAAATTTTGATTTCTTTCTTTCTCCTTTCTTGAATGAAACATTGCAAAAATGGGAACAGATAGGATGGGTCAGTGTTTCAATCCAGCAAAGAAAAAGAAAGCAATCACAATTTGTCGTAAGTTAGTTTGGAGCATAAGAGCCTTCTAAGTCCAATGGTGGCTTAAAAGGTTATATTTTTGGAAGCATTTAGTTTCTGTCCTAGAATATCAGTTTTAGTTCTTTAAACCATGGTTGTAAATAGCTTGTGTATTTTTTCCCTATAGGATATTTATAGGCTCATTGTACAAGAGAAAAAAGACACAAGAGATACAGATGTGTTCCTCTGAAGTGCACAGGTGACTGAAGGAGCCTGACAGGGACATAGATAGCTTGAGAGATGTGACAACAAAAAGAGAGCAGGACCTTATATAGTGACACAGGATTGTCTGAGACAACAATCTGTTCATACAGTGGACAATCGGTTCTCCCATTTACATTTTTTTTATTTGAAAATAAAGTTTCACACTCTCACACACACAAACACACAGAGAGATACAGAAGCACACAGACGTACATAAAGACACATATAAAATATCATATCCATAGCATCATTATATAGCTAGAGTATACACACACACACACACACACACAGAGACACACTAAAAAATTTAAAGGAAATGAACAAAATCTCCAGCTGAAACTACTTTATACATTTTTTTTCAGTGATCTATATATTTAACAGCTGAGGAGATAAATCTCTTTTTCTATCTATACCTGAACCACATTTTAAACAAGTGCTATAGTCTTACATTTCTGAAATGTAAAATATCAAAATATGACTATACTTTTAAGATAGATCTATTATAATTGGGCATGATATGAATAAAGAATAAAATGGTCACTGGTTTTATTATCACTTAAGTCATTAAAATGTGGATTGTTTCTAGAAATATTCTCAGATTTGCCAAAAGATTAGGCACAAGAAACAAATAACAAAAAGAGGGCTTGTATAGAGTATGGAAGCTTTCCCAGTACTGCAGGATGATTATTGGAATTCTTTTCATTACTAAACATAGGTACAATAATATGTGCAGCACATATTTTGAGTCCTGAATTTAAATAATTTAGTGGTATTTGGGTTCAAAGATTCATTAGGTCACCTCATGAAGGCAGTGCACTAATATAGGAAGAAAAGGAACAATTTTAAGCAAGAACAGGGGTGAGTGAACTGTCAAGCATTGTGGCTAGAAGAATGCAGCCTCTGCTAATCACACACAACCAAGTGACCTCATTCCTTCCTCAGCTGCCAGAGGCCCATCCTTCCTCAGTTAGCCTCCATGTCCACCTGTCTGGCTTCCTTTATATGTTCTCACTTCTGCTTCCAACCAGTATCCAACCACTTTTGTATGTGTACCTATTCATGCTCACCCAGGGGAGGCTTTGATTAGTTCAAGATGTCATTGTTGCCAGAGGCAAGACTTTCATATTGTGCCACCGAAAAATTCCCTAGTTGCCTTGGAGTGAAGAGTCCATCCAATTAAATTTCATGGATAAAAGTAGTGAGTCCTGTATAGAACTAGAACATGATTGTCCCTGACTGAAATGTAGCTGTCTAGTGTTCTTTTGCATGAGACTTAATGAATTAACTAATATTTGCTTCTAATCCTTGCCAAGTATTCGACAAGGAACCTTTGTCATTTTCTGAGCCACTACTCTTTCTTTAAGAAAAAAGTAGGTTGTTTTCAAAT
This sequence comes from Sigmodon hispidus, assembly GCA_004025045.1. NCBI lineage: Eukaryota > Metazoa > Chordata > Mammalia > Rodentia > Cricetidae > Sigmodon > Sigmodon hispidus. Next base: position 9,711 of record PVIH01004066.1, on the reverse strand, counting down.
GCTTCCATTTTCTAAGTAGCAAAGATACAAAATTGATATTAAGAGCAAATACATTATCTTCTTCATCAACTCATGCAAAAAGTACTAGCCAATATATTTTATTATTTATAAAATAAAAACAGGGCTTGAGACACTAGGGATTTCCATGGTGAGGCTCCGTCATTATGGAGTCAAACAATAATTACTTGCTTCTCTGACTTTAATTAAATGAAATCAAAAGCCATGCACTGAAATCAATTGGATTCTTGTTTTTTTCATTGCTACTAATGTGTTTAATATTAACATACAATTTTGACTGGACTTAAATATCCGAAGTTATGGATTTCAATGAATAATTCTAAAGTAAAATAACCCATTTGCCAACATTTGTCTGGTTACCATGTGTGAATTATTTTCCTAGGTTAGTGAAGTTGTGGTGCTGAGACACAAATCTAGGGCCTCCAAGCATGCTAGGCAAATCTCTACCAGTGACCGATACCAACACCACATTAATTTACTCAGCATCCTTAAACTAATAAGAACCTGCCAATAATTAGTTTAATTTATAAATGAGGAAACTGCTGTAGGAAAGTTAAAACAGTTAGTTCCATTTATACCTATCAAGTGTTGAGGCTAGGATTTTGTTATACCCTGACTGCATTTAGAGCTCCTGCATCACAGGGCCATGCTGCGTTTGAAAGAGCAATGTGTAAAGAGATAGGTCACTGTGACTTTGAGGGACAGATTGCTTATCTGCATGATCTTCCTGAGGAGTAAATTTTTTTTAGTTCTTCAGTATCTCAGTGATGAGAAGTTCAGCAAGTAGAAAAGAAGCTAATTAAAAGCAGAAAACACTTAAGGAAGTTAATCCTAAAGACTGATTTAGAGGAAGATGGGCTGCTCTCCCAAAGGGATTCTTTCAGGTTCCCACACTCCTGCAAATGTGTTCATCTTCCATCTTTTGTGGCCATCTTTGCCTAGGTACCCACTGTCTTTGCTTTTAGAAACATCATCTCTTATGCACATCAACAATTATAACCCTTCTGGTTTTAGTACTGTTGAATTCTATCATCCACAAATTACTAGGTAACAGTTGACAAAATTCCTATTTAGAATAATGCAGTTCGTGGAATAATCAATTGAACTAACATATCTATTTTCATAACTTTATGTATTTATTATTGTGGAGAGAATCTTAAAAATCTACCTTCTTAGAACATTTTAAATATACATCATTATTATTATTATTTTGCACATGCATACATGTATGGTGTGTGTACATATTCACAAATGTATGTTGGTACATGTGCACATGTGTAGCCCATTCATATAGAGACACCAGGCTAACATTGGAAGTCTTCCTTTATTATCCCCCATTTTACTCATGGTAAGTCAACATATGTAAACTGCAACCCAATTGTGCCAGTATGGCCACTTGCTCTAAGCACAGAAATCACCAGCAGGCTGCAATGAACAGCAGGCATTTACGTGAGTGCTGGGAAAACTAAACCCTGGATAAATGCTTTCATGGAAAGTGCTTTACCCACTGAGCTATCTCTGCAGCTCTGAGGTACATACTATTGACTATAAATGTCATGTTCTGCAGTAGATCTCAAAAACTTAGTCCTTCCCAGATAAAAAATTACACTTTCTGCCTAACATTCCTTTATTTCTTATCCCTGCATATGCTGGTAACCACCATTCTTCTCGTGTGTGTGTGTGTGTGTGTGTGTGTGTGTGTGTGTGTGTGTGTGTGTGATGTGTGCTAGTGGTGTGTATTTAGACAGACAGATGGAAAGGAAGAAAGATAGACAAACTGACAGACAGGTAGATAGATTGATAGATAGACGGGTAGATGGAAGTGTTTGTCATTTTGTGTCTGTCCTATTTCATTTAGCAAAAAGTCCTTCAGAGTCATCCATGTTGTTAGAAATGATAGAGTTTCATTTAAACATGATGAATAGCATTCAAATGTATAAACCACACTTGTTTTATTCATTAGAAATAAGATCTTGATGTAATAAAATATGTTTGAGTACATACTGTATGCCAGCCACTATTCTTGGTGCTGGGAAATCTACTAGCGAGCAAGACAAAGTCAGTCTTTATTCTTGGCAAGTGTGCATTGTTTGGAAGTCTCTTCAGCCTTTGAGAGAAGTAATGACTCCTTGCCCTGCTGTTTCCTCCCAATGGAAGTGAATTCCATTAGCACAGCAAGGCAGTGCCTCCAGCCTCTTGCTTTTCTTTTGAGAGGAAGTAGTTTCTGCTAGGTAATTTGGGGAGAAGCACCTAGATATTGAGCGTTTCTGTCACTCCTAGGCTTCAGAAAGCAATGCCTAGGAGTGCAGGCATTGCTGCACAACAGCACTGAGTGCACAGGAAGCAGGCTTGCTCATGCATAGATGACCTGGATGTGCACAGAGTTGGGGGACCAGTATCTTTTCAATAGACAGAAGCCCATCTTGCCACACTTCTGCTCTACATTTCAACTGAGGTCTGATCCAAATACTGGCCAGACTGAAGGCTAGAGCCCTGTTGGATCATGTGATGCAGCTCAAATCCTGTTTCTTTTCCATCCTCTCAAAAACAACTTTCTTGACCTGTGTAGTATTCACATTTATGGCTATAAAACAGCATTATTTTACAGATTATTTTAAGTTCATATAAATGTGCCACATTTTTATTATTCTGTAGCCAATTTTCCAATGCATTCTTTTATTAAATTGTGTCCAAACTAGTTTGTGAATAGCAAGTTTATCTTCATTTACTGTATAATATTAACCATAGAAATATGTAGTAAAGGTTTTATCATTCCCCTTGGGATAGAATTTTTTCCAGTCTTAATCTTTCTTTGCTTAGCACACTTATTCTCCTGGTAGAGCAGTGACCAGGTCTGTCTTTTCCACCTGCTACTTCTACAGAAACCACTTCCTCTCCCAACCTTCTGTTCCATCCATGTCCCCAGTGCCTATGGCCAGTGGAAGTCCAGTACATAGGCTCCAGCCTAGACACCCTTCCTTTGTGCATTCTTCTCTGATCCTCTTGCTTTTCCTACATGACTGAGAAAATCCACAGTACAAAAATAAGACTGAAATTTGAAAGCACTTGACTGAGTTCTGTGAAGAAGTGAAATATGTGAGATGTCCAACTGGTAAAGCTTTTGCACTGTATTTCAGCACAATTAAAATTCAAAGCACACATTTAGTTGGCCGATCACTTTTATTCATCTAATATTCCCTTTTCTGCATGTTGCATTGCAGAATTTCCGGCAAGAATAGTAAATGGATATTGTCTTAAAAGTCTTTATGAAATCAATACTGAAAGACATGTATATATTTTGAATTAGTAAGCAGGCATTCTTTTTAAAATTCAGAGGCATTGTTTTGCAAAGTGTACTTTTTTTGTGATAACTACTCCAGCTTAATTTATTTATGAAAGGATTTTATACTGTATCTTATAATTACACCAGCTGAATTTGTACTAAGGCTCTTGTCTGATCCATCTTTGTTCACGAGTAGTCAAAAACCATCAGTTCTCTGTGAGAATTTTCAAAATTATCAGAAGAACTAATAAACAGAAGCACATATCATAAATGCTAAATTCAATTCTGAAAAACACGAACATTAATTATAGCCCAAGTTTTTGCCTTATCTTACTATTTTACAGTGAGAAAAAAGAGGAAGAATTTTTTTGTAGTACATAAGGTATTCTGAGAGTAACACTCATTAGGGTTACTGGGACTGAGATGCAGAAATGTCTCTTGCTTTGTGCAATGTACAGGCCACATAATGCTTCCAAGAGGGTCACTGTGAAACCTTCATAAAACATTCATATCACTTGGATATGAAAAAAGCAAAGAAAAACCTTCTTTAATAAAACATTTGCCCTATTAAACTATGCTGCTTTAGAATTTTATTTATTCAAGCATCACATGCAATAATTTTGAATGATATGTGCATTTTGCACAGAATGAGAAGTTTCGAAGGCTTTTATTTTGTAAAGAAAGAGCTTGTACACAATGAAAGTTAGCATTTGGGTAGAAACTTGTCTGACTCTCCTCTGTTCTCTGTCTATTTGTATGCTTTTCCCAGTTAAGACATAGTTAGTTTTTAAAAATAATTTGTTGAAGAAGAAAAACAAGAAAATTGTATTTGTATAATTTTCTGAATAAAGATATGTTAATATTTAAAAATATGAAAGAAAATAATGACTTTTTAAAAAGTTCTTGCTTCATAGACAGACAAAATTGACTTGATAATATTTAATTTGATTATATTAACATAGTACAACTTGATTTAAATCGAAAGGCATGTTAGAATTACAAAGGAATTTTAGTATATTAAGAAGTTCTTTTAAAAGTATCTTACTACAATATAATGTTTAAGTCACAAAAGAATGAACATATGCATGTGCACATGTGTGCATAATTTTACACATTCTAGAAAAATATTATTTACTACCACCTTTTCAGAAAGATTGTTGACATCCTGATAGTCTTAAAAGGTATTGCAGTATGCAATTAATATTTACATATCTTGAATAAAATATGCCAGCCTTATAAGGAAAATGTTAAAATGTTGAACATCTATGTTCTCTACAAGTAAATAACACATTATATGGCTACATTATGACCAGATTATATCTATTAGTTACTGCTGTGTGCCATGTAAATCTCTCTGTTCCCCTGGGAAATGAGAAAATCATTTCAGACTTCAATAACTAACAATCAGTTATTGCTCTGGGCAATAATAAAGCTGAATACAATTACCTAAAGTGAAGTTAGCAGTGTAGCAAATGAAATACAAAGAGCTTTCCCCCCTCTCTCTTAAAATAAATGTAGCATCTCCTCACCCCATATTACTGTGTATTATAATAGGTTCTTTCAAACAGCGCATTGTTTCAATAGCCTATTTGAGGTTTGAAATATTTGTGATTGCAATTTATAAAGTTACTTTTCGTGATATAATTGACTTGGTTGGTTTTCAAAAACATCAGCAACAGAAAATAATAACAATAGTAAATAAAAACACCATAGTATTAAGATCCACAAACTGCATACAGCAAAATATTTGCTTGAAAGATTTGTTTGATGGAATTGTGTTTGCAAAAAAACCATTACATGACTTTTAATAAACATGATAATTTTTTGCTAGTGTTTATTCATGTAGCAAAGACTAGCACACACAAAAAATAATGACAAAACCACCTTTCTGAGTTAGTTAAGGTAGGCTTGTATATGTTTAACACTTTTTATTGCCAAAGTATTTTCTGAACTGAGTAGAGAAGAAAAGGAAATAGTTGAACAAGAAAGGCTAATTTACAAGTTTTGCTCTTAGAATTGCTTTTTCTGTGACACTATTTACTTACACAAAACTGATTTCTAATTCATTATTTGCATATATTTCCTATTTGTCACAACAGAATGCAATTACCCTGAATCGGATTTACCAGTAGAAAGTTAATCCTGCTGTTTCCCATTTTGTTTAACCATTTTTTTAATGAATAAATGTAGTTGTGTTTGGGCATTGCTGCTCCCGAAAAAGTGGCTTTTTTTTTGGCAGTTTAACTGTTAGCATCCATTTGAAGGTGAATATGGCCTTCGCTTAGCTTTGCATTCAGATAGATCTGCCAAAGTATTTTCAATGTACTTTACTCATTTATGTTTATAATAAACCCTTGGAACTTTGACACTAACATCTGCTTTCTGAAGTAATCCTTTCCCTCCCTCTGCAAAAGCACACATTGACTTATTACTGTCTAGTTGTTTATTAGATTTACGCTGCTAGCAATTATTATTGTTTAAGAAAAAGTATTGCTTCTCAGGGAAAAGCATATTGGAAAATTGCATGAATAATGTTACTAAAGGTTATGTAAAATTGGCACCCACAAACATTGAGAGCGTCTGCTTCCCTGCAGATTCATATTCTGTAGTGTTATTATATATTGAGTGACTAGAGGGATACTCTTACTTCATGGACCACATTGTTGGGAAATAAAATTCATGTACCAAAGTAAAATCATTATTGGGTTTTCTTGCTTGCTTAAATTTTTATTTTTTTTAATTGGTCATTTTGTCTACCTTTTCTGCCTTCCTTCTTGTCCTCTCAACTGATGATTATTGACAAAACACTATATAAATATGTAAATATATATAAACTGTAATTCCTATTTGACATAATGAGTGACAAAGGATACATAAACTGCCAAAGATTATTTTGTATTTGTTGTTGTTGTTGTTTTGTTTATAGTGCTGGCATTAATCTTAGGGCTTTATGCATACTGGTCATTATTCTCCACTGGACTATATCCCCAGACCAGACAAATATTTTTTATGTTGAATGAGAATTAAAATCAAATATTCAAAGTGTTCCTTGATGAAGTCTCATTGAATGTTTTTCCTACATATTAGCAATAATTTTAGGATGGGCAACTAATAATATTGTACAGTATTCTCTGACCTCCACTGACAGATCAAAGTCATTTAACACCAGAGACCTTGACAAAGATTTAGCAAAGCTAGTTTGGTTTGTCACTCTTGTGTAAGATTTCACATTTCTTACATTCTCCCTCACTACACATAAATACACAAAGACACATACCTGCACATGTGCATGCACACACACAATAAATACACTGGTGTCTTTCAAATTTAACATGCATCTGAATCATTCAGAGCATCTAAAAATCATAAAACACTGAATCAACATGTATGTATTTCATTCAACAGTTCTAGGATTAATTCTGAAAATTGCATTTAACATGTCTTCAGATACCAATTCTGGATTGAAGCTCTGCACAGTAAGAACTTAGAACTTGGGAACATATTCCATCCTCTGCTTTGAGGATGGGGCTAATCAATCCAATCTACCAGCACATGCTATTGACGTGAAGCTCGTGATGGAGCTAATCCATCTGTGTCAAGGGTATCCCATCCCTGCTGCTCTGCTTCTGTCTTTGACTCAGTCTCCAAGTATTAGCAAGTTCTAGAATATATCTAAATCTTGGATTAAAATTGAGAATTTGAGGGATAAAAACAGCGAAAAGAGAGGCCCCTTTTTGTAATTGGTTTAGTCCGATTTTTTTTATTCATTGGGATGTGACCTAGTAGGTCACAATTTGTTCATAACTACACAAGAGAACTCACCTTGCCAAAACCACTGTATCTTTCTATGATGGCACCTACAAAGGTTCTCTCCAGTTGATCTACTGATGAGACCAGCATGTCTACTGAATGTTGGACACTTGATCACTATTGTAGATAATTCCTATGCATCTTCCCAAGTTTCAGATATTGTATAGCACCAGGAAAAGACAGAAAGATAATTATGTTTAATATGAAAAGCAAACTAGAGATGAAAAACTGTTGCCACTTAAATCAGGTTTCTGATTCAAGACTTACAGAATGATAATTGATTCACTCAATTTTGAGGTCCAAATTACTTCTTACTGTCACCCCACCTGTAATTTCATCAGCTTTTGCTGTTCCCCCTTTCCATTTCTTGCCTTCTTGTCCAGTGCTAGATATTCTTTGGTCTCCCCAGATGCATTCTTCACATTATGAATGTCCCCTTCTCCTTTCCACTCCTTCTCGTCCCCTCAGGAACCAGTCCATAGCGTCTGCATTTATCTTGGCTTTGATAGACCTGCAGCGGGAGCTAGTGGAACTGGACAGAGTTTGAATCCTACTCATTAGTGGCTTTACTTATATCAAGTTTGCCAGCTTTTTATTCCTCTTTATATATAAAAACAAATTTCATTCACTCTCTACAGCTACACTGGTAATAATTGTCACAAGATGAAACTAAAATATAGTATTTTGACACAAAGTAAATGCTTCACCAATTATTTCTCTTTTTTATTTGCCTTTCCAACAAATTTTACTTTTTTCTTTTTATTATTATTATTATTATTATTATTATTATTATTATTAACAAAGAACTCACACTTTATATCCCTGTTTATCATTATTCAAGGTCTCTTCCCCCTCCTGCCACATCAGGTCATTCTTTCTTCTCCACAACTCCCCATCCCCTCCCTGGGCAGGCAGCAGACAGTCCCATGGTCCCACTTATCCAATATTCCTTAGTTCAGTCTCCACTCCTGGCAGACCCAGTTTCTCCCCCTCCCTCAAGAGTGAGTCAGGTGTTCCTCTAGGGGGAGTGGGATCCGAAGAGTCAGTCCAGGGTGTTTCTGATCCCAAGCTGTTCAGTGGTTGTGGTTTGCACCTTGGGCATGCTTGGCTTTTTTCTTGTTTGATTGTTTAGAGACCACTAATGAGTGAGTACATCCCCTGCTTATCTTTCTGAGTTTGAGATACCTCGTTCAGGAGGATATTGTCTAAATCCATCCATTTGCCTTCAAATTTTAGGATATCATTTTTTCTTACTGCTGAGTAGTACTCCATTGTGTAGATGTACCACAGTTTGTTAATCCATTCTTCAGTTGAGGGACATCTAGATTGTTTCCAACAAATTTTATTTTTAATGTATTTATTTGTATGTGTAGGTGGGGGCACACTCGTTACATGGCAGGTGTGCAGAAGGTCAGAGAATAACTTGCTTTAGTTTGTTCTGCCCTTCCACCATATGGATCCTGGAGATCAAACATGTGTCATTAGGTATTGGGGACTGAATTCAGGTCATTGGAAGCACCTTTACTCACAGAGCCATTGCATAAAAGACCGCCGGAGCAGGAGCATCACTTCTTCCCTTTTTATACCATGTCTTCACCATGAAGTGAGACCTGAAAATGCTGATGGTATGTTATTTAAAAGAAATAAACTTGGTCTGGGTTACTTCATTCAGGATAATCTTTAGTAGTTTTAGTGCATTTTCCTGCAAATTTCATGATGTCATTGTTTTTAACAGCTGAGTATATTGTGTATTTGTACCACATTTTCTTTATCCATTCTTTATTTGATGGATATTTAGGTTGTTTCCAGGTTCTGGCTATTATGCATAAAGCTGCAATAAATATGGTTGCACAAGTGTCCTCGTGGTAGAATTGAGAATCTTTTGGGTGTATGCTCAAGAGTTGTATAGGTGGGTATCACGGTAAAAACCCGCCACCAAGAGGTATGCATTAAATAAGGTTTATTTTGTTAGAATTCCTTACAAGAGGAAGTTTTAGCAACACGCCAAGCCACCGCCGTGCTGACCCATACCAACCCGCCGCGTCGCCGCGCCCAGGGACCGGAAGACCCGCCTCCCTCTCCACGCTCCGCTTCTGTCTTGTCTCTGCAGACCATGCCCCTCCCACACCGGTACAATCCATGATTTCCCGGTACATCTCCCCATTTTGTCTAAATAGGAAGGTTCTAAACTAGGTATAAAACTACATACTACAAGGATTACCATAAGACAGTGTGTGGGAAAGAGGAAGGAACTAACATAAGAGAGGTCAAACTACCACTAACAAACAACTACAAAGTGCAATTTAATATCTAAAATGTTGATACAAAAAAAAAGTACAGGGATTGCTTTAAGGCTGTTTATCCTAAATAATAGAGTTCTAAGACTTGTGTGTCTTTGCTAGAATGTGAAGTAATAACAACCTCAACTATCTAATCTTCAACACCGTCAAGACCTGAGAAGGAAAATATATACCTAAAGTTGGAAGTATGAAGTAACTTCCAGAATATAGGAGAAGACAACGACAGTTAACTACCTGGACAGTCATCCACCACTTCTCTGTGTAACGGGAGCATCCATCCTTGTGGCTACTGGCCTATGA
>PVIH01004065.1:91211-147625 GCA_004025045.1 Sigmodon hispidus | reverse complement strand
AGAGCTTCGAGGCTTTTTTTCATATCTTCTTTGAGAGCTTCGATGATCATCAAAAAGGAATTTTTGGTGTTGCTTCCTTCTGTTTCCTCTTCATTGCTCAGTTCAGGTCTTGTATTTGTAAGATCGCCACTCTCTTCTGGAGTTACCATATTGTCCTTTGTATTATTATGTAATTTCTTGCACTGACGTTTGCCCATGGCTTCAGTGGTTCATGATTAGATGGGTCCTGGTCAGTTGTGGCACTTTGGTTTGTGTGTCTCCTGTCACCTCTCTGGTCAGGGTTCGAATCCGCCCCTCAGAGACCCCTGCAGTTGGTTTGCTCAGTTCACTCAGTTCGGAGTCGCAGTAGGGATCCTTGCAGATACCCTCAGCAGCAGCAGGAGCTGTGGGTGTGGCCAGGTGCAGAGTTCAGCTGCCCCCTGCTCCAGAGTGTGCTGTGATGCGGCAGAGAGCACTGGTCCTGGTGGCGAAACCACGCTGCCGAGATTTTTATAATCGGTACATGACAATGTAAAACTCTCCGAAAGGAAGACAGACACAGCCTTTGACACAGGCAGACAACTGCAGTCCCTGCACTGTTAACTGGATTCAAAAGACAGCTGCAAATCAGAGCCACTGTGTAGGAAAGGAAGTACTATGTGAGGGTGCCAGCAACGGCAAGAAATCTGCCTCTCTGAAGGCTTCAGGGAGCAGGTGGGCATAGCGCCATCTGAAACAGAGCTTGTTTTAGCTGGAGTGATGCTCTGCAATCTCTAAAACTAACATAATTATGGAATGGAAACCCCATGATAAGCACACAAACCAAACGATGCTTTTTTTCTAATGCTAAACATGTTTTTATCCTTAAAATAAGATATCCATATCTTGATTCTTTCTCATACAGTATCACACTTGTGGTTAAAATAAATAAGTAAATAAAATAAATTAAAAAATTGCAACAACAGTTAAAAAATAAAAGGCCACAAATTTAAAAAAAAAAAAGAGCATGGAAGGGTATATGGAAGGGATTGGAAGCAGAAAGAAGAAAGTAAAAAATATGTAATTGTATTATAACCTCAAAACAATCATATCAGGAAAATAGATTATGTTGTTAAAGTGTAAACCCTACAGTCTTGTAATATTTAAATTATCTTTATTATTTTATTATTCTTGTCTAGGAGGGTAAAGGGAAAAGAGGAGAAAGACTGTTTTACTTCAGTAAATCTGACTTGGCCTAATTCTTTACTCAGAATTATAGGTAGACATGGAGAAATTTTAATATTTGATAACAATACAAGTTTCTTTGTAATTCTGATTAGTCATTTGGGTATAATTATCTTTGTTTGATTTATAATTCATGTATGGCATTGGTGAATATCAGCAATGTTAGAAATGGAAATGGCTTTAATTTCTGTGGTTTCCTTAAACAGCTTAAGGTTCCAGTTGGCACATAAAAAGCACAGGGTTCTGTGGAAAATATTAGGGTAATTATTTTGGCAAAGGACATGGCAGCTGGACTAATCCATCATTTACCAACATCATCTGCTCTTACAGTCTCATAGCCAGAAGATTTGCATGATGGTCCTGCCACACTCTAGAACTCTACCACCATTCATCATGAACATCAGTTTTCTCATATCTATATAGAGGCCATAATATTAAAGACATGCTTATTATAAATCAATAAAATAGGGTTTTCATGATGTCTCAGTGAGTCAATTCACTTTCTAGGGATGCCTGACCAGCGTTTGAACTCAGAAATCCACAATAGAAGAGGAGAACCAATACTTGAAAGTTCTTCTCTGAATCCCACATGTCATGATTGCCTGTATGTTAAATCTAGGAGCTTGTGAATTTGGGGATACTTTTCAATAAAATTAATTTTCATTTTTACTTGTTCTTATAAAAACATGGTCTTACATTATAGTTCAGGGTAGTCTTGGCACCTGTACACATATGCACACACACACACACACACACACACACACACACACACACACACACGTATAAAGACAGAGAAACCATTTTTTTTAAATCAAGAGAATAATGCAAAGGTGAGAAAAATGGCTTAATGGGTAAATGCGGTCAATCCTCCCAAGAACCCAGGTTTAATATCTAGCACCCTCACGTCACCCACAACCACATATAACTCTAGTCGCAAGCCTGACATTTTTTCTAGTGTCTGTGGGAACCAGGCATGCACTTGGTGCACAGATATATTAGCAGGCATAAAATAAAATGAAAAAAAATGCAAGAATAATTTGGTTGAATTTTAAAGAATAGTGTTCTCTATATGAAGCCATTTGAAAGAGAAATTTTTCAATAGAAAAAGATACTTAGGATGAGGATTATGGTAAAAGTTTTGAGGACAAGGATAATGGGCAGACTTTTATGTATTCACATTTATTCTTTTGTGTTGAAGTTGTAGCTCCTATCCTAGTTTAATAAAGTATTTTGAGACCATAATATAAATTCACCATTTCCTCCTTCCTGTCCTCCCTTCCAAAACCTCCTGTGTACTCCACCTTGCTCTCTTTCATATTTGTGACCTCTTTTTCATTAACTTTTTAAAATACATACATTTATGTATCCCTAAATTAATAAATACAACTTGCTTGGTCAATACAATGAAATTTGTATGGGTGTATTTAGTTCTCTCCACTTGATATTGGGTAATCAATTGGTATGTTCTTTCTTCTGGAAGCTATTCTTCTTACTCTCTTCATTCTGTTGCCTGTAGTTCTTTGTGTAGAGCTGAAGCCTCAAGAACTTTCTGTCATCTATATTAACATATCTATTGATGTCATCCTTTTTCAGATCATGTCTAGTTAGTCATGTTGGTGGGACTTTGTGGGTATAGTTTCTGACATCCCTAGAAGACACACTTCTATTGATGTCATCCTTGTTCAGATCATGTCTAGTTAGTCATGTTGGTGGGACTTTGTGGGTATAGTTTCTGACATCCCTAGAAGACACAGTTCTATTGATGTCATCCTTGTTCAGATCATGTCTAGTTAGTCATGTTGGTGGGACTTTGTGGGTATAGTTTCTGACATCCCTAGAAGACACAGTTCCACAGCAAACTCCCTCTTCCTCCAGTTCTCAAAATCTGTCAGCTCCTCTTCTGCAATGGTCCCCGTGACTCAGGTACAGGAGTTGTAGAGTAGATGTGCAAGTTTGAACTAAGCTCTACAGTTCATATACTACACATTTGTGTATGCATCTCTAAGTGCATAAATGCAACCTTCTTAATATGGATAATGTTACAAGCATGTATATCTTCTCAGGCATGAGCAACTGATACTGGAAAATCAATTTATGTACTTTGCCCTAGGGTAGACTTTTGTATTTATTAACTGTGGAATATATTTTAATTCGTTATGGTTTTCAGTAATGAATTCCATTTGTAGCAAAGAGATATTTCCCTCATGATAGATAAAGATTACACTGATTTGGACAAAAAAATGCAGTGTAACTAAGGATTTATGCTATTAGTATGCAATTATAGGTTCTCCTTCAAGATGCAAGACTTTATTAGCCCTGGATAGTTGACTTGGTTTCTAATATCTGGCATGGATTCCCTCATGTTTATCAGGTCTTAAGTTCAATTAGAGAACTGTTGGCTCTACCTTCAAAGTATGCTTATGACGACACCACTTACAGTTCTAACATCATGGTGGTCATTTTTGTGGTTCACAGACATTATAACTGGGTAGAACTATTGGTCCCTTCCTTCCTTAGACTGTTTGCTTAAAACCTGCTGGTATTATGAAACCTAGTCCTCAGGGAAGAAGTTTTTAGATGAGTTTCATCTCAGGGACCTCTGGACATGGTTTCTGAATGACATAAATGGTATCTTTAGCAATAGAGATTTCCTTTTCACCTTTTTTCATTATTATTATTATTATTATTATTATTATTAACAAAGAAGTGACAGTTTCTATTCTGTATATTCTTATTCAAGGTCCTTTCCCCTCCCAACACATCAGGTCATTCTCTCTTCTCCACAACTCCCCCGCCCCCACCCCTCGGGCAGGCAGCAGGTGGTTCCAAGGTCCCACTGTCCCAATACTGCTTAGTTCATTCTCCACTCCTGGCAGATCCAGTTTTCTCCCCTCAACCTCAAGACTGAATCAGGTGTTCCTCTAGGGGCAGTGGGATCCAAGGAGTCAGTCCAAGATGTTTCTGATTCCAAGTTGTTCAGTGGTTGTGGTTTGTAGATTGGGCATGCTTTGCTTTTTTCTTGTTTGTTTGCTTGTTTAGAGTCCACTAATGAGAGAGTACATCCCCTGCTTATCTTTCTGAGCTTGTGATACCTCACTCAGGAGGATATTCGCCAAGTCCATCCATTTGCTTGCAAATTTTAGGATATCATTTTATCTTGCTGCTGAGTAGTACTCCATTGTGTAGATGGACCACAGTTTGTTAATCCATTCTTCAGTTGAGGGACATCTAGGTTGTTTCCAGGCTCTTACTATTGCAAATAATGCTGCTATGAACATAGTTGAGCTAAAGCCTTTGGAGTGCAACTGTGCATCTTTATGGTATACACCCAGAAGTGGTATTGCTGGGTCCTTGGGGAGATTGATTCTCAATTTTCTGAGAAACCGCCATACTGCGTTCCAAAGTGGCTGAACAAGCTTACACTCCCACCAACAATGGAAGAGTGTTCCCCTTGCTCTGTATCCTCTCCAACATAGGCTGTCCTCTGTGCCTTTTATCTTAGCCAATCTAATAGGTGTCAAGTTGTATCTCAAAGTTGTTTTGATTTGCATTTCTCTGATGGCTAAAGATGGTGAGCACTTTTTCAGGCGCCTTTCAGCCGTTCATAATTCTTCTCCTGAGAATTCCCTTTTTAGATCTGAACCCCAGTTTTTGACTGGGCTTTTCAAGGTTTTGGACTATAGATTCTTGAATTCTTTATATATCTCAGAGATCAGTCCTCTATCACTTGTAGGGTTGGTGAAAATCTTTTCCCATTCTGTAGGCTGTTGTTTTGTCCTATTGACAGTGTCCTTGGCTTTACAGAAGTTTCTCAGCTTCAGAAGATCCCACTTATTGTTTGCTGATCTTAATGTCTGTGCCACTGGTGTTATATTTAGGAAGTGGTCGCCTGTGCCAATTCGTAGAAGTATATTTCTCACATTCTTTTCTATCAATTTCAAAGTGGCTGGGTTTATGTTGAGGTCTTTGATCCACTTGGATTTGAGTTTTGTGCAGAGTGACAGGCTTGGATCTGTTTGCATTTTTCTACACACTGCCACCCAGCTATTCCAACACCATTTGTTAAAGATACTATCTTTTTTCCATTGAAAATTTTGGCCTTTTTGTCGAAAATCAGGTGTTCCTAGGTTTTTGGGTTAATGCCCGGATCCTCAATTCGATTCCATCGATCCACAAGTCTGTTTTCATGCCAGTCCCAGGCTGTTTTTATTACTGTAGCTCTATAGTATAACTTGAAGTCAGGAATGGTGATAGCTCCTGAGGTTCTTTTGTTGAGTAAAATTGTTTTGGCAACCCTGGCTTTCCTGTTATCAGTCAGTGATAATAACAATAGCTTGTAAGGATTTTCAAATCGCTTGCACAATCCCAACACAAAAAGAGGGCTTTCATGCCTGGCATGAGGCTTTTTACTAGGTGATCTGTGGATCATAGAGATAGCATTGTCAGACCAGATAGGAAAATTTCATTTAAATTATATATGTATATTTATATAGTGACTTAATTATATTACAGACACTTGAGATAGACAATAATAGTATTATTTCTTAGTACTTTTTCATACATCTCAACTGTTACTTTTAGGACATTAAAGAAAGTATATTGCAAATATAGAAATTCATCACTTTGAAGGTTTTTAAATGGATTTTTAGTAGAACTCAAAAGTTTTAATATCTAGATTTTGAAAAACAGTTTATTTTATATATTGCAAAGGATTAGTGGGACAGGCAGTAACTATTTTTTTTGCTTTCTCCCAAAATCTAGAATTTTGTTTTTGACAGGCAGGTCTATATTGAATTTTAAAGTGGGAACATAAAACATATAGAGGATTTTTTCTTTTGATTTAAAATTGATAGGGCATAAATTTCAAATGACTTTCAAATTTACAAATTGATTTCTTTTCCCACCAAGAGAAAGTCCTAGGCCCCTTATAATGTTTACCTATCATGGCCAAACTGTTGTTCCAAGACCACATGCACTCAATATTATTTATGAGTATGGCCTAACACAAAATGATAAGCACATTAAATACATTGTGATTAAGGCAGACAGTAGAATGTTTATAGTTATAGGCACAGATATTTAGAAGGCAATTTGATGCTATGACTAATTCAGTTAAACAATAGTAGTAAGGTCCACATTATGACCCCCCACCCAACATGACAGTATCAGGCATGGATTCAAACTCACTCTCTCTCTGTCTCTCTCTCTCACATACACACACACACGCACACACACACACACACACACACAGATACATATGATAACACACAAAATAAATGTGGGAAAGAGGTTTGTGAAGAAGCTGAGATGTTGATTGCTTTGGAAGACTTAGAGTATTGGCATAATAATCATTGACAACTTATAAAGAAATCTTAATATTTATTAAATGGCTCAGAGGGAATAGTCACTGCACTCACTGATATAAGAGATTAAACAGTCATGCAGTTCCTGGAAAGCTGGACTGGTCTACGAGGCTTCAGTCATCCAGTTAGGTCTTCCATTCAAGAGCATGGGAAAGAACATGAAGAAGGACCTGTATGTGTGTCCTGATCTTAAACTGGCCCTCCTTCCAGCAGTACCACAAAAACTGAGGCCTCAAGGCCATAGGTGATTTCCAGATCTATGCTCCTTAAGAGGACACTGGTCTTCTAGGTCAAGGTGAGGGTTCCTGACCTCCACTACATAAGAGAATGAGATGGGGTGAGAATGGTAAACCCTATCTTCCTCAAGTTACTTTTGAACTTTGTTTCTATCACAACAGAGAAGCTCTTTATCATAGCAATAGCCAGGACATTGATATATAGTGAGGTCAATACAGGCCTAGACTATATTATGTTAAACCCTATTGAATTAAAGATAAACAACAATGAAAGTATTATGAAGGCATGGATTTATCCTTACAAAGTTTTGTTTCAGGAAAGGAGTATTATTTGGTCCCTGAGGGCAAATCCTGGGTCTGGGAGTCTGTTAAAGATCTCAGCAATGTGCCTGCCTGACGGCCAGTAGATTCAAAGGTCAGTTTCATGCTGAAAGTTCAGCCTTTAGACTCAGGGCTTGGGTTTGCAGTGCAAGTTCAGCCAACAGCTATTGCACTGCATACCCCTTTACCCAATGCTGAATTGCTAAAACATGCAGCATCCTGCTTACCTGCTTACATGGGCTTTTCTAAAAAAAAAAAAAAAAAAAAAAAAAAGCCTTACCTTTGAGCTCAGGGTCAAAAACCCTCCACTACTCTACTCCAGAATAAAATATTTAGATCTGGGTTCATGGGTTCATTTGAACGGTCCATAACAATAAACAGACCCTAAAGGAGTGTTGAATTTTGTCAAAGGCTTTTATCAGTATGTAAGGACATGATCATGTGGTTTTATTCCTTTAGTTTGTTTATATGATGGATGATGTTTACGGTTTTTCGTATGTTGAACCATCCCTGCATTTCTGGGATGAAGCCTACTTGGTCATGGTGGATGATATTTTTTTATATATTGTTGCATACGGTTTGCCAAAATTTTTGTTGAGAATTTTAGCATCAATATTCATGAGCGAAATTGATCTGTAATTCTCCTTCTTTGTTGTGTCTTTGAGTGGCTTGGGTATTAGGGTAAGTGTGGCCTCATAAAATGAATTTGGCAATATTCCTTCAGTTTCTACTGTGTGAAATAGTTTGAGGAGTAATGGTAATAATTCTTCTTGGAATGTCTGGTAGAATTCTGCAATGAAACCATCTGGACCTGGGCTTTTTTCGGAGGGGAGGCTTTTAATGATAACTTCAATTTCCTTTAGGGTTATAGGTCTGTTTAGGTAATTGATCTGTTCTTCATTTAATTTTGGCAAATGGTACCTGTCCAAAAAGCTGTCCATTTCTTATAGGTTTTCCATTTTTGTGGAATATAGATTTCCAAAGTATGATCTGATAATTCTTTGGATTTCCTGGGGGTCTGTTGTTACATCCCCTTTTCATTTCTGATTTTGTTGATTTGGATTCTCTCTCTCTCTCTCTCTCTCTCTCTCTCTCTCTCTCTCTCTCCTTTTTGGTTAGTTTGGATAAGGGTATATCTACCTATCGTGTTAACTTTCTCAAAGAACATTGATTCATTAATTTTTCTGTATTGTTTTTTGTTTCAGTTGTGTCGATTTCAGCTCTAAGTTTGATTATTTCCTGCTGTCTATTCTTTCTAGGTGAGTTTGCTTTACATTGCTATAGGGCCCTCATCTGTGCTGATAGTTCTCTTGTGTGTAGATTAAACAGTCCTATAATACCAAAGGAAATTGAAACTGTCATTAAAAGTCTCCCAAATAAAAAAGGCCCAGGTCCAGATGATTCAGTGCAGAGTTCTACCAGACATTCAAAGGAGAACTAATACCAATACTCCTCCTCAAATTGTTCCATATAGTAGGAACTGAAAGAACATTGCCAAACTCTTTTGAGGAGTCCACAATAACCCAGATACCTAAGACACTCAAAGACACAACAAAGAAAGAGAATTACAGACCAATTTCCCTCATGAACATTGATGCAAAAATTCTCAACAAAATTCTGGTAAACCAAATCCAACAATATATAAAAAGAAGTTATTACCTTGACCAAGTAGGCTTCATTCTAGAAATGCAGGGATGGCACAACGTACAGAAAACTAAAAGTCATCCATCATATAAACAAATTGAAGGTAAAAAAACTCACTTGACAATTTCCTTAGATGCTGAAAATGCCTGTGACACAATCCAACATGCCTTCATGATAAAAGTCCTGGAGACAGCAGGAATACAGGTAAAATACCTAAATATAATAAAGGCAATTTACAAAGAGCCAACGCCAATATCAAACTAAATAGAGAAAAACTCAAAGCCATCGTACTAAATTCAGAAACTAGACAAGGCTGCCCCCTTTCCCCTTATCTATTCAAAATAGATTTCCAAGTTTTAGCCAAAGCAATAAGAGAATGAAAGAAGATTAAGGGGATACAAATTGGAAAGGAAGAGGTCAAAAAATCTCTATTTGCAGATGACATGATTGTATTTATAAGTGACCCACAAAATTCTACCAGGGAATGTCTACAGCTAATATACACCTTCATCAATGTAGCAGAATACAAGATTAATTCAAAGAAATCAGTAGTCCTCTTATATACTAAAGATAAAAGGGCTGAAAAAGAAGAGGCCCAAAACATTCAATGGAAAAAAGATAGTATATTTAACAAATGGTGTTTGCATAGCTGGATTGAAGTGTGCAGAACAATGCAAATAGATCCGAGCCTGTCACCCTGCACAAAACTCAAATCCAAGTGGATCAAAGACCTCAACATAAACCCAGCCACTTTGAAATTGATAGAAAAGAAAGTGGGAGATACACTTCAATGAATTGGCACAGTCGACCACTTCCTAAATATAACATTAGTGGCACAGACATTAAGAACAACAATCAATAAGTGGGATCTCCTGAAGCTAAGAAGCTTCTGTAAAGCCAAGGACACTGTCAATAGGACAAAACGACAGCCTACAGAATGGGAAAAGATTTTCACCAACCCTACAAGTGATAGAGGACTGATCTCTAAGATATATAAAGAGCTCAAAAATCTTGAACCCAAAACCTTGAATAACTCAATCAAAAAATGGGGTTCAGATCTAAAAAAGGGAATTCTCAGCAGAGGAATTACGAATGGCTGGAAGGCATGTGAAAAAGTGCTTATCATCTTTAGCCATCAGAGAAATGCAAATCAAAACAACTTTGAGATACCACCTAACACCTGTTAGATTGGCTAAGATAAAAGGCACAGAGGACAGCCTATGTTGGAGAGGATGCAGAGCAAGGGGAACACTCTTCCATTGTTGGTGGGAGTGTAAGCTTGTTCAGCCACTTTGGAACGCAGTATGGCGGTTTCTCAGAAAATTGAGAATCAATCTCCCTAAGGACCCAGCAATACCACACTGGGTGTATACCCTAAAGAAGCACAGTCACACTCCAGAGGCATTAGCTCAACTATGTTCATAGCAGCATTATTTGTAATAACAAGAACCTGGAAACAACCTAGATGTCCCTCAACTAAAGAATGGATTAACAAACTGTGGTCCATCTACACAATGGAGTACTACTCAGCAGTAAGATAAAATGATATCCTAAAATTTGCAGGCAAATGGATGGACTTGGAGAATATTCTCCTGAGCGAGGTATCACAAACTCAGAAAGATAAGCATGGGATGTACTCACTCATTAGTGGTCTCTAAACAAACGAACAAGAAAAAAGCCAAGCATGCCCAAGCTGCAAACCACAACCAATGAACAGCTTGGGATCAGAAACACCCTGGACTGACTCTTTGGATCCCACTCCACCTAAAGGAACACCTAACTCACTCTTGACGGAGAGGGGACAAAACTGGATCTGCCAGGAGTGGAGACTGAACTAAGCAATATTGGGTCAGTGGGACCATGGGACTGTCTGCTGCCTGCCCAGGGAGAGGATGGGGAGTTGTGGAGAAGAAAAAATGACCTGATGTGGCGGGAAGGGGAAGGGACCTTTATTAATGATATACAGGGATAGAAAGCGTGACTTCTTTGTTAATAATAATAATAATAATAAAAATTATACAGAAAAAAGGGCTGAAAAAGAAATAATAAAGAAAACATCACCTTTTATAGTAGCTGCAAATAGCATTAAATACCTTGGTGTAACTATAACCAAAGAAGTATCAGATCTTTTTGACAAAAATTTAAATTTCTGAAGAAAGTAATTGAAGAGGATATAAGAAAATGGAAAGATCTCCCATGTTCCTAGATAGGTAGGATCAACATAGTAAAAATGACAATCTTACCAAAAGCAGATTCAATGCAATCCCCATCAAAATCCCAACACAATTTTTTTTACAAACCTCAGAAGAACAATACTCATTTTATTTGGAATAACAGGAAAGCCAGGATGGCCAAAATAATTTTACTCAACCAAAGAACCTCAGAAGGCATCACCATCACTAACTTCAAATTATACTATAGAGACACAGTAATAAAAAGAGCTTGGTATTGGCATAAAAGCAGACATGTGGATCAATGGAATCAGAATGAAGGCCCAGATGTTAACCCACACACCTATGAACATGTGATTTTTGACAAAGAGGCCCAAAACATTCAATAGAAGAAAGATAGCATCTTTAACAAATAAGGCTGGCATAACTGGATGGTTGTGTGTAGAAAATTAAAATAGATCCAAACCTATCACCTTGTACAAAACTTAAATCTGAGTGGGTCAAAGACCTCACCATAAATCTAGCTACACTGAACTTGATAGAAAAGAAAGTGGAAAATACGCTCCAATGCATTGGCACTGGTGACCACTTTTTAAATATAACACCAGTAGCATTGGCACTAAGAACAAAATTCGATTTGTGGGACCTTCTGAAACTGAGAAGCATCTATAAGACTAAGGACATAGTCAATAAAAGAAAACAACAGCCTACAGAATGGGAAAAGATTTTTACCAACCCTACAAGTGATAGAGGATTGTTCTCTAAAATATATATAGAACACAAGAAACTAGAGCCAAAAACCTTTAAAACCCCAATAAAAAATGGGGTTCAGAGATAAAAAGGGAATTATCAGCAAAAGAATTACAAATGGTTGAAAGGTGCTTGAAAAATTGATCAACATCTTTAGCCATCAGAGAAATGCAGATGAAAACAACTTTGAGATACCACCTGACACCTGTCAGATTGGCTAAGATAAAAGACACAGAGAGCAGCCTATGCTGGACAGGATGAGGAGCAAGGGGAACATTCCTCCACTGTTGGTGGTGGGAGTGTAAGCTTGTTCAGCCACTTTGGAATGCAGTATGGTGGTTTCTCAGAAAACTGAGAATCCATCTCCCCAAGGACCCAATATCATTTCTCGGTGTATACCTTAAAGATATAGTATAGTCACACTCCAAAGGCATTAGCTCAACTATGTTCATAGCAGCATTATTTGTAATAGCAAGAACCTGGAAACAACCTAGATGTCCCCCAACTGAAGAATGGATTAACAAACTGTGGTCCATCTACACAATGGAGTACTACTCAGCAGTAAGAAAAAAATGATATCCTAATATTTACAGGCAAATGCATGGATATGGAGAATATCCTCCTGAGTGACGTATCACAATCCCAGAAAGAGAAGCAGGGTATGTACTCATTCATTAGTGGTCTTTAAATTATATATAAAGGAAAAGAGAGATGTCATTGTATATAAGAGCTCAAGGCTACAACATTGCTAAATGACACAATGCCTCACTTCTGCATTGTTGGCCTCTGACAGAGGGGTGGGGAAGGAAAGACTTGTTTTCTTTAAGGGCCTGATGTATATATTTCAGCTACTGTGTCTTCTGCTTCAGAGATTCTCTCTTCCATCTCTTGGATTCTGTTGGTTATATTTGTATCTGTAGTTCCAACTCTTTTCTTCAGGTTTTCTATTTCCATCTTTGCCTCATTTTGTGCCTTTTTTATTACTTCTATTTCAGTTTTTAGTTTCTGGAATGTTTCTTTCATTTTTTGTTTTACCTTTTCTTTGTTTCCTTTGAAGGATTTGTTCATCTCTTCCAATTTTTTGTTTGTATTTTCTTCTATTTCTTTAAGGGAATTTTTTTTATATCTTCTTTGAAGGCTTCAATGATCTTCATAAAGGTGTTTTTGGTGTTGTTTCCTTCTGCTTTCTCTTCACTGCTGTGTTCAGGTCTTGTAGTTGAGGAACCACCAGTTTCTTCTGGAGTTGCCTTATTGTTTTTTATATTATTATATGTATTTTTGCACTGATGTCTGCCCATGACTTCAGTGGTTCATGATTAGATGGTTCCTAGTCAGTTGTGGCAAGAGGGCTTGTGTGTCTCCTGTCTCCTTTGAGCAAGGGGTCTGCTCAATCTCTGACTCTGCTCTGGACAAGGGTCTGAATTACAAGGCCTCAGTCCTTCTCTGATGATGCAGTTTGCCCTGGAGGTGGGGCTGGCTGTGCAATGTCACCTCTTTTAGGTGTGGCTAGAGGAGCCCCTCACAGCCAAACTCTAGTTCTGTCTGCTAAGGAGAGTCTGGGGTCAAGCACGACACACTGATCCTGGTCCCGGAACACAACTTTCCGGGTGCAGAATCAGGCACAGGGGCCTGCTCACCTCACCTATGGACAGAGTGGTTTTGCTGGCTTTGTAACGTTTAAAGGCTTTGTTTATTTTTTTTTTACGTTTTATGGAATTATATGATATGTATTTGTCTTAGTTTTTTAACTTGCAGTAGAATTCTATAGTAAGCCAATATTTTCTTGTGTTTGTTTCTGTTATTGCTGTTTTTTTGCTTTTAGTATGGAGTATTTTTTTTAGTATTTCAAGTATTTTAAGGTTACAAAATGCATTTGTTAAAATCATTCATTGAATTTAGGTTTAATTTTGCTATCTAAAAACTCACCAGTTTTTTCAGAATCCTCAATTTATCACAACAAATTTATAACATATCCTTATGATTTTCTGGAATTTAATTCATACCTGTTATAATGTTTGCCTTTTAATTTCTAGTTTTATTGAAGTAGGTCTTCCCTTTTTTGTTTAATTTGGTTATTGTGTTTAATCCTTAAAAAATAAATAAATTTTAAAAGAAAAGAAAATAGAGAATTTTTAAAAGACCCAAAACTAGCTAACAAATATTTAAAATAAAAGTAATTAATATTCTAAGCAATTAAGGAAATGCAACTGAAAATATTCTAGATTTCACTTTACCCCAGACGGAATGATTAAGACCACAAAAACCACTGACAACAAATGCTACCAAGATGTGGGGGAGGGGAACTTCTCAATGTTGGTGAGACTGAGAACTGGGGATGGAACTGGAAATGAGCACTACCACTCTGAAATTCAGTATCGAGAATTCTCAAAACCTGAAAAGGAGCCCACTCTATGATCCAGCTATACCACTCTGGCATAGGGCTAAAAGACTGACACCTTGACCTAATCTGAAGGTATTTTCTCATCCATGTTCATTGACACTCTCTATGAAAGGAAATGGGAATAACCTAAGTGTTCTCCAACTAACTGGATAATGAAAATGTAATGCACAAACAAAAAAGATTACTATTTAGCTGTAAAGAAAAATGAAGACAGGAATATCCTGGCAAATTAAATAGAAATATCATACTGAAATAGCCCACACCGAAAAAGAAAAATCATCACATGCTCTTTTCTAGTTCTGATTATTTAGACTATGGCATATGTCCATGAAGTAACCATGTAAAACGGGAAATTAAAAGATACTTTTGAAGAAAAGATAAAGAGAGGTTTACAAAGAGAAAAAATGCCTTGAAGAGGGGAAGGGAAAGAGTTTAACTGGGGAAGACAGAGGGAGGAAGGGAATGTAATACTACGGATGTTTTTGGAAGCCATTGGAAGTCATGTTATTTTTGCTTGTTTAAAATTATGTTTATATATAACTATAGAGATAGATAGATAGATAGATAGATGATACATAGATATGAGTGTGTCTGTGTGTGTCTGTGTGTGTGTGTGTGTGTGTGTGTGTGTAGTCTCAGTTACGCCATGAGAGGAGGCAATGTTCTCCCAAGAGCCATAGACTAACAAAAACCAGAACCAGGTATGAAACAACTCATTCCAAGTTATTAGTTAGGGAAGCCCACAGGAACCTCTCCAAAATATAGGATATTGTCATTGCCTTGGGTTGTAAACCAGAATCTGAAGATAAGACCCTATTACTGAAGGCAACAAACACTTAGGACAGGGTCTTGGGAAAATTGACCTAGACCTGCCCTAAACGTCTCTTCTCTGAGAACTAGCTCTCATAGAACACGACAATGTTGCACAAGCTTCTATGAGATAAAAGCAATCCATGCTCTACCCCATAGCTAAGCCTACAAACCACAACAATAACCAATATAGTAAGATGCCTAAAAGGTACAATAGTGACAGTTATATCTTAGTGTTTACCAATCACTGTCTAATTGATTAAGGTCTGCTCAATAGAAGTGAATTCATGCATGACATTATATGCCTAAACCATTACCAGTGCCTGATGAGATGATTCAGCCACATTCCTAATTCAGTATAAACCCTTACTACATTATACATGTTTATCCATATACATACAAATACATACTGCTCTCATTCCTCATTAAAGAAAATTCTTTTTAATGCAGATAGATTATTATAAAAATCCATAATTGGTCAAGGTGCATAAAATAACTGACCACAGAGTGTCAAGCCCCAAATGATACATCTACAAAACAACCCCCCATATTTATGGCTCAGGGAACAATGTGAAATAATAGGTGAAAAGACTGTAAGAGTTAGAGTGCCAGGAAAACTCCTGTCATATTTTACCCTTTACATATGAACCTACATAACCTCAACAATATGATTGCTTAAACGTGATCTAAAAATGACACCAGCATTGTCACACCACCATGAATAGGGAAAATCTCACAAGGCTTCACCTCAAGACAAAAAATTGCAAGCAATTAAGAATTTTTGACAGAAAGGGAGTTGTTCTTACCAAAGGTTATACTTCTTATTTTAAAATTATAAACATATGAGAGACACTAAAAGGACTCATAGAGTTGTGTTTATATATTTATATGCATAAATTAGCAGATTATGTTTATACCTGTGTTTATATATTTATATGTATAAATTAGCAGATTATGTTTATACCTGTGTTTATATATTTATATGTATAAATTAGCAGATTATGTTTATACCTGTTATATATGTTTATATATATTATATATATATGCATATGAGTGTTTGTAAAAAATAACTAAATGAAAAGAAGCCATGGATTTGAAAGCAAATGGACTGAGGGGCATGAGAATAGTTGGAAGAAGAACAATGTGGAGAAATTCTTTAAAAACAGTGCTCATATATGAAATTCTCAATATTACTTTTAAAAAATAACAAAATAATTTTCTTAGAAAATACTCAGGCAATCCAAAATTGACTAAGAAGACTCCAGACCTCTATTTTATTTATTTATTTTAGCTAGTATTTAACTAAATGTCATGCTTTTTTCTTCTAACTTCTAACAATTGTGCTACAATTGCACAATTCAGATACTTCAGTGAGCATTCTGTACAGGAAATCAGATGAAGAGTACTCAAACAATATTTTCCTTCATATTGTACTTATTTTCACTGACAAAAAAACACAGCCATTTATTCAAGCAAGTATTTATATAGGATTTAAATAAGTATAACGTGGGTACAAATTCTGAAGAAAGTATATCTGCAAATGCAAAGTAAACAGGAGTATTATATATACTATAAGTATTTTATCTAGATTTTTGTAGGACTTGGTAAACAAGATAGGCCCTTGTATTAGCCAGTGTTCTCTAGAGGCTACATGTATACACACACACACACACACACACACACACACACACACATATATATGAAGAAAGAGAGAGAGGGCTGTTCATTTCTCTGTGGTGTATGTATGTGTAATTGTATTCACTCAATTGGCTTACATGATATGATATGGTCTTCATAGTCCAACAATGGCTGTCTTTGCAATGGATCAGTGAGTAGCTGATAGTTCCTTAATCCCTGATGTCAAATTCCTTAGTAGTCCCAATCTGATTCTGTGGCAGTAGAAGAAAGCTACAAGTCTTGAATGTAATGAAGCAAATAACATTTTGCTTTTCTTGGCCCCATTTTATCTGTGGCATGAGCTGATGATGTTCCCTACATTTAAGTGGATCTTCCTGATTCTAATTGTCTGAGCAAGAGAAACTTAACAAAAGTCCTGAGGAGCTTATCTCTTTTTTTCTTTTCTTTTATTCTTTTTTATTGTTTTTAAAAATCAATGTCAAACTTTATATAAAAAAGCAAAACATTCAGAATAGTTAAAAAAAAAGAAAAAGAAAAGAAAACATCTCATACAGTAACTGAGAAGTTTCTGTAAGGACAAGGACACAGTCATTAAAACAAAATGACAGCCTACAAAATGGGAAAAGATCTTCACCAACCCTAAAAGTGACAGAGGACTGATCTCTAAGATACACAGAGAACTCAAGAAACTAGAAGCTAAAACCCTGAATAACTCAATCAAAAAATGGTGTTGAGAACTAAAAAGGGAATTCTCAGCAGAATTACAAATGGCTGAAAGGTACATGAGAAAGTGCTCAGTATCTTTAGCCATCAGAGAAATGCAAATCAAAACAACGTTAAGAAACCACCTTACACTTGTCAGATTGGCTAAGATTGAAAACACAGATGATAACCTTTGCTGGAGAGGATGTGAACCAAGGGGAACACTCCTCTATTGTTGGTGGGAGTGTAAACTTGTTCAGCCACTCTGGAATGCGATATGGAGGTTTCTCAGAAAACTGAAAATCAATCTCCCCAAGGATCCAGCAATATCACTTTTAGGCATATACCCTAAAGATGCACATTTGCACTTCAAAAGCATTAGCTCAACTATGTTCATAGCACCATGATTCATAATAGGAAGAACCTGGAAACAACCTAGATGCCCCTCAATTGAAGAATGAATTAACAAACTGTGGTTCATCTATACAATGGAGTACTCCTCAGCAGTAAGAAAAAATTATATACTAAAATTTGCTGGAAAATGGATGGATTTGGAAAATATCCTCCTGAGCAAGGTATCACAAACCCAGAAGGATAAGCAGGGGAATTATTCATTCATTAGTGGACTATAAGCAAAAACATTCTCTTTTTCATTGGTAGATGATGGGTGAATTAAGTGACTTAAAAGACACACACACACACACACACACACACACACACACACACACACACACACACACACGCCAAAACGAAACTTCTGGTTTGACTATAGAAGGGATGCTTAGTGCTTAGCAGAAATTTGTGTTGACCATAGTGCATCCCTGGGCATTAGCTGTGACCTACTGTTCTTTCTTTATCTGTAGCTGAACCTAACTTGGCTTGAGAAGCTTTAGATTTTACTTTTTATGTTTCATGTATTTTAGAGAAAAGAGAATTTTCATTACTGTATGGGTTTTTTGTTATCTATTCTGAATGTTTTGTTTCCTTTTATAATGTTTGATAATGATTTTCAAAAAGAAATAAAAAATTAGAATTAAAATTCTTTTAAAAAAATATGCTTTCTCAGTACCACCACTATGTCAGCGAGTTAAACTATTGGGTATTACTTCAGTACATAGCTGGTAAAATGTTGTTATTTGCGTCTCAAGTTCCTTCCCAAACTGATGTGATCTTGGGGTCTTATTTAGTACTTTGTAATGCATTTCTCCTTTGGGTCCAACTGGATATTTTTGAGCCAATAATCCCAAACTGTACTTCTGCTCCTATTGAGACAGTTTATGAAAACTGCATCCCTCTCTATCCCAGTTTCTTTGCTGTTACTTATTATTGGGTCCAAGATGACAATCAGCCTTTCATAGGTTTCCCACTGTGTCCTTAGAAGAGCTGAAGTTCTCTTACACACTCCCCCCTCCATGTTCATCTTATTTCTGAATTCACTGAGCCTGTGATGTGTCTCTCCAGCTGCCATTTGAAAACACTCCAACTCTTTTTTATAACTTTATTTTACTCGTAATATAATATATAATTTTTTAATCTACTGTTTTAAAACAATGCACCATTTAGAAGATAATATGAATAACTACTAACCCAAGTACAGAACTGCTAATAGACCATAAAATGCATTTGTTCATGTAATCACCTTTTGCTTTCTTACTTTACCCTTTATCTGAGCAGAGAGTTAATGTCCCTGTGTTGTAATACGTTTATTTTTGAACTTTAAAATAAGCCCTAAATGACTTCAACATCTGCTCAGCCAAGGAGGCATAACCTTCCCTGAGTGTCGAAGCCAGAGCATATTAACTGGACTCCCTATACATCTCCAGACCACTCAGCATATTTTAATAAAATAAAGCTAAAATGCAAAGCATTTATAATTTAAATAGAAGACGGTCTGGAAATATAATAAATTAGTTGTAATTTTTTTACAGCTGGACATTCTCTCAAAGGAAATGCAGTGAAGTACAAGAACCAGTTTTCATTTTTTACAATAGAAATAGAAGACACTAGAAATAAGAAGGAAGGTGATAGAATTCTGCAGCATTTATGCTGCCCTGGGATTCAGTGATCAGGCAGTGTGGGGGAATGATAAAAGATAGTGCCTTACCTCCAGGCAGAGCAAAATGAAGCGTATTGAATGAGTTGGTTGGAGGTGGGGATTTGTCTAATTTCACCAATTCTCTTCAGTAAAGTATCTGAAATGTATTGAGGTCACTTGAGCTCTAGGTTGAACACAGAAATGTGAGGTTTTCGAATGGTAATGTGAAGCACTATACAGTAAAAAGAACACAAAATTTGAAGTTAGAAGAGCTGGGTTCAAGTCTTGATTCTCTCACCATCCTGCTTTATCACTTCCTGTTTCCTCTCTGTATAGACCTCCAGATCTCTATGATTGACTAGTGGCTAGCTCCACCTTCTGACTCCAGGCAAGATCTATTGGTCAGAACACAGGCAAACAAACTATCAAACAACAGGGAGGTGAGGAGGGCAATGACAGGAAACAAGAGAGGGGAAACCAAGGTCATGATGGAAAATGAATAAATACATTTAATTACCAAAAATATGACAACACAAATTAAAACCTTCTTGGCATATCCTAGATTGTCTTTATCTGGTTGGTTTGTTTTCATGTCTGTAAAGAGTTGACTTGAATGTTAATTGATATAGGAGCGCCAGACTCTGTGCCTGGTGAAACTTCCCAGAGTGGTGCTCCTTAGTTCTGGCTTGCATTTGGTGGTGACCTTTTTTGTAGCAATGTGCCAAAGCACCATAGAACATCAGCATGGGGAACGTGTGAGAAATAATTAACATGGCTTTCAAGAAATAATTCGTCTATTACACAGATGAATTAACTTTTACTTAAGAAGGTAGAGTCCTAACTGCTTTTTAGTATCCCACTTGTACCTCATAATTGGGCTTAATTTTTGCCCCTGCTTGAGAGGAAAGCAACCATATTCAAATCAACTGAAACACACATCACTTTGAATAAATTTTATAAACATCAACATAAAAGCACCATAAGCTATAGACACATGGAAAAAATGCAGAATTCCAACTTTGGCTTGCTCATGATCAAAGTAAAGCAAGAGTAAGTGTTTACATTTCTTTCGTCAATGCAACACTTAGTGTGTTTAATTTATGTAATAATTGTTCTGAATGAACCATATCCATAAAAGCTGTTTTGTGTTGACTATTCATATACAATGATCAAAGTGAGTAAGTAAAAATATATAATGGTCAGCAGAAAACTGATAATTTAGAGGATAGAGAGAAGTCCAGTCATATGAGCGTGAAGATTCAATAGCAGTTTTACTATTTTAACACTCAATTTAAGTGTTTATCTCCTAGATACACATTTCATTATTACTCCCATTTTTCATGATTTCAGTTATAGTTTTAAAATAACACATATTTTATGGATTTGATAGTTTATAATTTTATGCATGTTCTTATTTTTTAGGTTATCATACATAGGTGTTATTTTACACTTCTCCCCCACACTCCCCACTTGTGTGTCCTGTGTGGCTGACTCTATCTGGATGATACTCTCTTTGCCTCAGGAATTCTCCTCCTATGTTCATATCTCTTTTTTTCAATTTAGAAGAAAAATTTTACTAAAATTTGAATAGGAAAAACACAATAAACTAACAAAATCTGCTCCAACATTTTCTTTCAGTCAGGGAGACACCACTCTTCAACTGTACAGTCCAGGTCTTTATTTCTTTTGTACACTAGGCCATGAATTCATATGGAATAGGCTCCAGCAGCTCAGGCTCCTTCCCGTTAGTTCTCACAAAGTGAGCTTCTCTTGGTGAGGCAGGCTTGTGCTTCAGCTGCACCCAGGTGCCCTTCTCCTTGGCTTCCTTTTTCTTCTGGTCGTTCTCCTTCACCCGCTTCAGGAAGCTGTCCCTGCTCTTAGAGTGCTTGATGTGCTGGATCCGCACATTGATTCTCTTGGCGAGAATCTTGCCCCTGGAAAGATCAATCAGCTTTCTAAGTGCTTCCTTCAAGCCCCACGGACATCTCAGTTAACCCTCACTCACACTCATGTCAATCATTCTCACCCAAATGAAGAGGGCCTGCGC
Organism: Sigmodon hispidus; assembly: GCA_004025045.1. Lineage (NCBI taxonomy): Eukaryota > Metazoa > Chordata > Mammalia > Rodentia > Cricetidae > Sigmodon > Sigmodon hispidus. The sequence goes on along the minus strand of PVIH01004065.1, from coordinate 126,304 downwards.
ACTTTAAAGCTACTTTTCTTATGAATACAACTAAAAATAGTAACTTAGCCAAACCAGGCTAGTGAAGCTTGTAATGTCAGCACACCAGCACAACCATTCCACATCAATGTTTCCTCTGACAGGTTACAAGACAAACACTCAAGTTTGCCTGAGTTTTAAAAGGTTATTTCCTCTGCCCCTTTTGAATGGCCAATAAAGACATCAAGTCCAATTGGCAAAGTGAAAGGGGATTTTCATATCTTTTGTAATCCACTATGTTATTTTCTTTCTGATCCCAGATCTTCCTTCCCAAGACTCCTGTTTTACCTTTAACATGCTCATTCATACACAGGTTGTGTATGCTCATAAACATTCGCACATTTATACACCCATATATGCATGTATATTTTCAGTTGAGAAGTTGTTTTATGGTTTTCTGATATTTTACACTTGTATACTGTATTTATATTATTCTACACAATCTTCTCAAATTTCTGACCTGCTTTTAAAAATTATTTGTATGTGGAACTTTTCTATACCTCAGCTGCTCTCAAATAAACACACTGAGACTTAAAGTAATTATAAGTGTTTGGGTGATAGCTTGTGGTTGTTACTAACCCTTACAATTTAACCCATTTCTATGAATATATGTGCTTCTCCAAGGCTGGTAGCTTTTACCTCTGTCCCATTTTGTGTGTCCAACTCTTTCTACATCTGGCTAGAGACTCCTCTGACTCTGTTTTTCTTCATCCCAGCATCCTCTCAGTCTGGTTTTCTGCCTCCGTCCTCCTGATCACCTATGGGCCAGTGAGATCATTATTAGATAATGAGAGTAAAAATAAATTCCTCATAGTATAAAAAAATGTTTCACAGCAATTATTATTGTTATATGTGGATCAGAATCTGCTAAGTGTTGCTAATAAGTAAATGTAATTAGGGCTGACAACTTGAGATTGGATAACTGATCAGGGGGATTTTTTTGGGAGAAAATCAATTCTCCTCCCTTAGTCATTAATTGCCTATAACCCTCCATGGAAGGATAAGGTTGTGGGAGTTCTCACCATGTTGTCATGCCAAGTGATATTTCCATTGTACAGGTCTTGTTTAGGTGACCATAGTTTTATAGCAGGAAACAACTGCCTGCCATATTTAGAATATATAATTTTTCAGCAGATGTCTCATTCCTCTCGTTCATTTCTTCCAGTTCCTAGGTTTGAAGTATATGATATCTTTATCAATAAGGTCTTACCTTTAAGGTCTAGAAGACAACCAAGGGCAAGATCTATATTTGGTGGGAAATATTTTGAACTCTTTTGAACCAGAGCTAAAAGGGAGTTTTCTCATGCCTGGCACTGGAGGAGATTCTGTTACATAATCTATGGTTCTCGGGAGCATTATCACCCAAAGAAGCATAACTTTATTTAAATTATTTATATATGTACATATGCACTTATGTATTATCATACACATTTTTCTTTTTTCTTTATTTATTATGAATAAAGTCATACTTTTTATTTGTGTATAAATGAACATAAAACAGTGTTTCCCTATTTCTTTTCAAAGTTCTTTTGTGTTCTTTATATGTCCTCTACATCTCTTCCTTACCTTGCCTTCTCTTCCTTTTCCTCATATAAAGTGCTTCCCTGATTTTCCCATATATATCTTTGCATAGCACCTGTGTCATACTATTTTTTTTTATCTAGAGCTCTTTCTCCTGTGACGAAAGATATAGCATTTGTTTTTCTGAGCTTGACATGTTTCATTTAACTTAGTGAAAACTAGTTATATCCACTGTCTTGCAAACATTGTGATTCCATTTTTCTTTGTCAGCTAAATAAAATCACTGTATATAAGAACCATGTCTTCCAAATTTACTTATTTTTGATGAACATCCAAGCTAGCTCAGTATCCTGGCTATTGCAGCAATAAACATGGCTGTGCAGTTATATCTCTGGTATACTGGCATAGAAGTATTCAAGTGTAACTAAAGAGGAATATAACTCATTAGTGGTATAGTTCTGTTTTCAGTTTTTGAGTGTTAGGAAAAGGAATCTCTAAGCAGATTTCTATTTGCACTTCCTTAATGGCTAGAGATCTAAAATGCTCTCTGGTCAGTTGTGATCTATCTTTTCCAAAACTGTCTATTAAGATCATTACCTCATTTATTGATTTTATATTTCATTTTGTTTATTCTCTGTGAATCTCATATATGAATACTGTAATTACATCAGTTTCTCTGTTCTCTTTTCTTCTTACAACTCCTTTTGAAACCCCCATTTCTTCTCAAAATTATGGCCTCTTATTCTTTATTATTACATGTATACATGCTTATAAATTTCAAAATGAATCTTGCTCAGTCCATTTAGTGTTGTTTATATGTGTATAAGTTTAGGATTTATTATTAGATTTCATTAAGTTTGTATGTATATGAGATTGGATAACCTCTCAGGAACTCATGACTATAGAAGAATTTTTCTCCTTCTTCTACCAGCCACTAATTACCTGTAGCTCTTTGTTCAGGAGTGTGCTATTCTGATAATTTCCCCATCATGTTGGTTTGTTAATTCATTTTTAATATTTTAGTTTTTTAAAATACAGTTAGGAATAGATTTTACTTATCATGTTTTATTTATTACTGTGTGTATTCATGATGTGTGCAGTTATATGCATGTTACTACTAGCATGTGGAATTCAGAGGACAGCTTTTGAAAATCCATTCTCAACTTCTACCAAGGGCTCCAGGTATCAAAGTCAAGGCATAACACTATGGGAAACACACTTTGACCAGCTGTGTCATCTTGCTGTCATCCTTTACAGAGCCAAGATATTAATCTCTTGTCCAAGGCATGCAGTGATGAAATGTTCACCTTTTCCATTCTGTGGATATATGATAATTAAAAGTAATTATTTGCAGTAGGGAGAAACATCAGTTGTATCTCATGCTCCTGAGGGCTCAGACTTGCAAGTTAATGGAAGAATCTGGCATATTATTTTGAATAGAATTTTAGTTTTAAAACTTTCAGTGATTTAGTCCACTGTCTCGTCTACAGCAGACAAATTTTCCTCTCATCAGAATGTCCCCAAGCCCTATTCTCACTCTATTCTTCATAAGAGTTTGAGTGTAGTAGAGGCATAGAGTTACAGAGATGAAAACTGAGGAAGAGACAACCAAGTTTCACTAATTCCAAGAGAACATGGATTTCTTTTGTTTGGAATTTTGTTTTGTTCCATTGTTTGGTTTTTGCTTTCTGTGTAGGGTTTGATGTGTCCCCAAGTTGACCTCTAACTCATAATATCACCAAAGATGAGCCTGCATTCCTAATCTGTACACCTGCTTCTCCCGAGTACATGGGGTACAATGGTGTGTCATTGTCCTCTTAAATTTCTTGCTAGTATGGCCTGGACATTGTTCATAAGCCAGCACAGTACACACAGATTTACCATACATGCTTCTTTGCTAACAACTGTCACATTCAGTAAGTACTGTAAACATTCCCTCTCTGAAAGCAACTATAATATAGCAAGTCTTTCTAGCTACACACGTTACACTTTTTTAGCAGCTTTGATTGGTTGGGCTAGAGGTCACCTCACATAAATGAGAAGAAGCAAATAAAAAAATGGTAGGCACCTAAGATTTAAGAATAAAGCAACTTGAAATTGTTGACTTACTTTAAATAGCTAAAATAGCAGTTCCCAGCCTGTGGGTAATGACCTCTTTGGGAGTTATATATAAGACAGGCTGAATATCAAATATTTATATTAGATTTTATAAAAGTAACAAAATTACCATTGTGAAGTGACAATAAAATAACTTTATGGTTGGAGGTCACCACAACACAAGGAACTGTATTAAAGGACTACAGTGTTGGGAAGGTTGAGAACCACTGAACTAGAGGGAAAGGAAGAAGGGAAAAGAAGAAATCTAAAAATCAGTAGGGACAACCAAAGACCAGGAATAGTAAAGCAGTGTGAAAAGAGGAGATTTGGAAAAGTGTTCCTCAATTTGCAGTTATTCAGCCATGAGAACACATTTAATAATTCCTTTGCCTTTAATAAATACAATCACAATTAAAAACACATTATCTGGGAATAACACATTGTCAACTATGTGTTCTTCTTATGCAAGCAGCCAAGCTTAAGTATTTAACTAAATGCTCACAAAAAATGTTAATCCTCTGGCAACAGTGTCTGGAAAATTCTGTTCTCTAAGTGAAGGCAGAAATAAATTATCACAAAAGACGATTCAATCCTAAGGTCACACTAACATGCAAAGATGAGAAATATATGCAGAATACTAGCAATTAAAATGAGATCTAGTGGGCAATCTGTTCTTAATAGAGATACCAGAAGTAAAAAATAATAGCACAAGATGACTAGTTCCTTTTGAATGTAAAATAAACAGCACATATTTGGGAGAGTCATTTATTATTGAATGTAGAAAAATAAGAAAAAAGTGAAATGCTTGCTACAGTTAAGAATAAAATTCTTATCAAGTTACTTCGTGTGTGTGTGTGTGTGTGTGTGTGTGTATGTGTGTGTGTGTTCTATTTACTTAAGCATTATTACTTTCCACTAAAGAAAGACAGAAACCACAGGACTCACAATTTCAGAGTCTAAAATGGCAAGTGAGTATTTCTTGGAACATCCCAGGTAGAGTTGCCTTGCAGTTATCATAAGAGAAGAAAGAACTAAGAAACTTGATAAAATAATGAATATCAAGTTGTTACTGTTTATTTCTTAGATGTTTATAACAGTTTGAAACACAAAACTCCAAATTTTAAATCAAATACTATAATGTAAGCATCTCTGCATTCACACTCCAGAGCACAAAGATTCATTGTCAAAGCTATCAAAAGCCACACAGAAGAGACAAACAAAAGGTACCATCATGACCTAACTGTAAATAGTCCCTGTTCCCATTCTGTAGCCTATGATCAGATGTATATTACTGTATATGACAAATGTATAGATTCAAATGACTTGCCAAGTGTGTGTGTTTTGAGGGGGAAAGAGAGAGAGGCAACAGAGAGATGAGAAAGAGGCACAATAAGGGAGAGATGAAGAGGAAGACACACACTGACAAAAGGACACATGCACAGAGACACACACAGAGATACCCTCTTTAACAGTACAAATGTGTGCTTTGAAATATTTAGGGCATAGTTATATTGAGATTTAATGTGTTGGTCACTGCATTTTCCCTATCTGAACTTGCAAGCCTAGCACTTAGGCTGCTCACTGACCTGGTTTTGATGTGAGTTAAACATTTGTATTCCTTCTAGTTCTCATTTAATTTCATTTTAAATTATCTATAACACTGCTCTCTTTTTTTTCTATTTTATATATCTTTTAGAGTAGTAGTAAGAAATTGAGTGTGGTTTCATGTCTCTGGGACTCTGCATTTTTAACTAATTACTTTTGTCAATGTAAAACACAAGCCTTTCTTCAATGGAAGTAAGAGTTTATTAGGAGCTAAGTATGACTAACAATAAGTACTTGAGGAAATGGGCTCAGGCTAACACTGAATAGTGTGCTTTTCTATATTCTCTTATTGTCATTTATAAAACAATCATAAATAAAAACATTTACTAGAAAGTCAGGCTGTGATAGACATCTTAAAATGTTGCATTTATATTAAAGACTTACATAACTTGACCTTAGCTGAATAGAAAATTATGAGTATAGAATGAAAAGATTCTATGTTGTAAGTAGAGGGGCAAATTTTCTTGGGTCATGTTTAGTCTCTTTATTAGCCATTTGCTTTCAGGCTCTGTGTCCAACTTGAACATTAATAATTAAGTAAAGTGAGTGGACTTTGGAACTCATAACTCAATGCAGAAGACCAACAGCTTCCCCCAACCCTAAAGCTAAGGATGCAATCAAATTCAATCTGAGATGTACAGAGGAAATTTCACAAAGGGAAGATCAGTTTTCTCCAATAGAGTTTCATTAGGTGTACAAATCATTCTTAAGAACAGGCCCCTCCCCAGAAGTAGATGGGCAACAACAACAACAACAATTTAAAAAAAAAAGCAAAACAAACAAAAATACAAACAGTGATATTTTTGGATTTTTTGTCCTGCAATGCTTTGTCTGGACTTTTTTTAAAACCCTACAGAATGTTTGTTTATATATTATGGTTTGTGATTCTGTTTTTATGAAACTTTTGTGTATGCAAATATGTCTCAGTATCTGTATGAGTTTCTTGTACTTTTTCTTCAGCTTCTTTTTTGATTTTGTTTTATTTTTGTCTGTTTATGTTTTAATTTAGATGCATATTTTATTCAAATTAGACAGAAAGAATGAGTGGGAGTGGATAGGAAAGTGTGGAAAATCTAGGAGGAGATGAGACTGGCAAAAGCAGTATCAGATTCCATTTTCAATAAAAAGAGGAAAATAAATTTCAAAATAAGATAAAATGCCTCCCAAAATTAGTAAGATAAAAAGTAGCAATATACAAAAGGGAACATAATTTATATCAGTAAAATGACTCCTAATAACACATTCTTACAACCATAGAGCAGAGCACTATTCCACCATCATCAGAGAAGTTATTTCCAATATATAGGAATCTACAAAAAAATAAGACTGGACAGTGTGGAAAAAGTGAGCAACTTAGAAGCACTCATCCCTAAAGACAGTATCATTTTTAAACCCCTCTCTTCAAGGTTCAGGGACCAAGGCCCTGAGGGACAGGGGTGGAAGAAAGATTTTTAAGAACTAAATGGATGAGTAACTCCAAAGAATCTTCCAGACAGAACAGAATTGATGCACATATGAACTTACAGAGACTGTGACAGCATTCACAAGATCTGCACAAGTTCAAACCCTTCTTGGGTTTGACTTTCTTAGTCAAGCACTGAGAAAGGGAAGTGGACGCAAGTCCCACCCTTCACCAAGAAGCTGTTTGGAATGAATACTCATTGAGAAAGGGAAAATCAGTTTTCTTCAGTGGATAGATAGTGGATATATACACTCCAGGACAGGCCCCATGTCTAGGATTTGATAGCTGTCCAGCATGCACATAGGTACACACACACACATACACACAAAGACATAGATGCACACAGAAACACAAACACAGAGGCATACGCACATACATATACATACACACAGGCATACACCCAACATCTGATTATATCAATTTTTCTAAAATTTTGAGTTTTCTACTGCTCTCATATTCCTCTTGGAAATAAACTATGTAAAATAAACTATTTATAATTGATTCTACCTGAAGTACCCTATTAACACTTTAAAGTCTGTTTCTTTATTACATATACAGCATCATTTTTCTCCTTGCTACAAAAAGTGCCTGCCTGATAAAACCAAACTAAGCGAGTAAGAATTGATTTTGGCTTACTGTTCAGAAGTCACAGAGGCAAGATGTTTAGGTCCCATTGCATCCATGAAGAAGCAGAGGGATGAATGCTTGCTTCCTCTTTCTCCAGTCCAGAACATCAGACATATACTGCCCAGAATTAAGAAAGGTTTGTCCACTTCAAACACTTAATCTAGACCATCTTTACTAGGCAGTCCCAGATGGCAAGTTAATCTAGATAGCTTCTCCCAAGTATGCCTAAAAGACTTGGTTCCAAGGTAATTCTAAATAGGCAGTTTTGACCCTCAAAATTAGTTAACATAAAACAACATTATATTCTTTCCCAAATGAGGTGAGTAAACATATTCTTGCTTACTAAAACCTGGGTGACATCAATCTACCCACTATCTCTAGAAATACATGGCTCTGAAAAATTAATATGCAACAATACTAAAACAACAGATGTCTTATACAAATCATTCAGTCTAAGTTTCCATTTTTACCTTTATCAAGTCATCCCTGAGAACTGCCTCTGCAGGTCATCATAAAAGCTAAAGCAATGAACACCAGGTGCTTACTACAGAGTCTTTGCATTTTACAAGAACTTTCAGAGACATTTCTCAGTGGGAGATCAGAAATCTTGTTTTTTTTTTTTTTTCTTAATTTTGAAAACATTGACTTTTACTATCATCATGTTCACAATCATCTGAGGACTCCCTAATTGTTCCCTATGAAACGGAAAGCACAGAACAAAGCTGGGACAGGATGTATGTACACTGAGGGTCTGGTCCTCTCTTCTATGATGCCGACTTCTTCCTCTGCTCCAGATATTTAGTACCTTCATGCTGTGCCCCATATCGCAAATAAAAATATGATGGGTATTTTGTTTTGGTAGCATATAGTTTCCCCAGAATAACAAAATGTTTATTTAAAGTATTCTGGATGGTTTGTGTCAAACATTATCTCTATTAGAATTTATATGATATAAACAAGAGAAGTGGATCTTTCAGCAAGTTATCATAGTCTCTGAGCCAGAATGAACATCCATTCAAACACCAAACAATCTTCAAAAGACCCAAGCTAAAAGGCCATACTGTTTATATTTTGTGTAACAAAATAGTAAAAGGTATATAGATAAAGATAGAAAGAAAAAGTCACTCCATCACCCCTCACTAGTTTCCAAGACACTCAGCATGAAGAAATGAGATGACAAAGTCTATGGCTTATACTTGAAGCCCAGTATGAGAGCCACCAGACTGAACTGCAGTGCTAGGTAAAACACTATGCAACTAGTCCAACACATGTGAAGACTGAACCTCAAGAATGGAGTTAGGAGAGCTACACTATCGCTCCTCCATACATAGGCAACAAAGTGGAAGAAAAGCTTCCTGAAAGATGGAAGGTATGAAAGGAGAGACAGGGATTTAACTGGGAGTTCAATGTCATAGTGGAAGCAGACCCTGAAGACCAGTGCAGTGTGGGACTCATAGACAAAGCCTGTTACAAAAACTTTAGAGTGCAGTGTCAGCCCTAGGAATCCAAAGTGATAAGCCAATTAAAGCAATGACTAGTGCTGGAAAGCAGGCCATGGAAACTTAATCAAAGTGGCACACTAGACAGAGGAACAGAAAGTCGTACATTTTTTAAACACTGATGTAAACTTTAGCTTTAATGGTGGAAGGAATGTGCAGAAGTAAGCCATCTGGTCAAAGCATGGCCTAGTTTATCATTGCCTCAGCCTCAGTGATTCTCAGAAGTCCTTATTGCTTAGGGGCACGCCCTGAGTTCTCTGGGATAATTGTTTCTACTCCAGCATGTAGTCTTGCTGTGCTAGAAAATTTTATTTTGGCAGAAGGGTTCATTCTTGTGAGATACACAATTGAATGTGAGTAGTTTTGATCTTGTTTATCAGTCCTTTTCCAGCTCAAATACATGGTAAGTGCCAGTTTGGGCTCCTGGGGAGGTGGTGCTGGACAGCAATGAGAGAGAAAGAAAGGAAGAAACAAAGAAAGAAAAACTGAAGAGAATTTTTTATTTGAGTTTGAATTATTAGCAAAAATAAATTTATAATTAAAGATGTAGACAGTCTGGAATTTCCTATCACACACACAGACAAATGTTCAGAACACTAATAATGTTCAGAAAAGAGCATTATTAGTATTATAGGCTATCTTTTGATGAGATTATCATGAGGGTGAACCATAGTTTTAATCAAATTAGCAAAGCTAGGAATAGCGGGCTAATACCAGAACTATAGCACCAGAAACCTGAGAGTATGAGAAGGAATGAATGAAAGGAGACTGTGAATATACTGTCTTTCAAAAAAGGAAAGAAAGATCCAATGGATAATGTGGAAACTACTGACAATACTATGTAGGTTTCAACAGAAAAGATTGGCATCCTACAGAAGTCACGGAAATGGTCTTTTTTGTATTGTGTGTCACTGCTGCATAAAACACTTCAAGAGCAGATGTTTCCTTGTCTAGATGGAGAAAGCTCAGCAATGGTGATGATTATGATGCCACCCTGGAATATTTAAAAACCCTTTTATCAAGCTCAAGATGATTTTTCTTAAGCCTCAAAACCACATGGTGTTTACCTCATAGGTTTGGGAGTTTCTTCAAATTTATCTTCTTTTCTCCCCAGTTTCCCCTTTTGGGATGGACTGTCTATCATGTCTGCCTCACTAGTTTACTGCAAATATAGATAACACAGTCAACCTGTGTTTGATAACTAACATGTAGACAGTAAATGATAGACTACTGCATAGTAAAATTTTCATAGTTTATGTCCTACAGAGCCCTAAAATTAACAGGTGTAAATAGAAATGGTTATAAGTGAACATCAATGTCAAGAATATTAAACAAATATGTCTATATGTTCATTACATCAGACTTGAATTTTGTTCAACATTAGACAATAAAGAGAAAAAACCAATTGTTCCTTAACAATAACTTGTAATTATTATACTTAGTAAATTAAAGAGGCAACTGTAATCATATTAAAAGAGCATTTTTGCAAACTTTAGTATGTAAGAATCACTTTAAAAAGGAAGAAGAATCTTAAAGGGTACATTTTCCAAATAGAAGAAAGTACTTTGGACTGGCTGATATCCAGTATGATAAACACCGAAACTAAGACATTGGGTACTTAAGATGATACACACTAAATCTAGGGCTTTGGAGAGACTTCCTGAAGTAATATTTATGGCTTGGAACTCAAATAGTAAGATACCAGGGATTGCTTCATGGTAAAGTAATGACTTACTTAGTACATAAAGGTCCTTGGATCAACCTCCAGCAGTAAAAACCTAAAAATAAAATTTTACAGGATTTTGTAAAGTGAAGTAAAAGTAAAAACTATCAAATATGTTCAGATTGTCATTCCTAAATTCTGTGACTATAGACAAAGTGTAATTAAGATAGCAAATTAAAATTGTAGATGCTATTCCGGCGACTTTAAAAGAAGAGAATTATTTCAGTTTATCTTTTTTAGCCCAAAGCAATTACTGGATTCTTTACAGCAGAAAAAGGAAGCAGGAGAAGATGTTAGGGTGATGGAGGTAGGGATGAACCATCTAGTACCTCCCTCCATCAAGGACAGCCAGTGGAGGAGGCCGGGGAACAGAGAGACTGGAACAACTATAAGAATCAGATGAGATTTTCCTCTATAGTCTCCAGAGAAGAAAGAAGCACTTTTCACACCCCAGGTTTGGCCCAGGGAGACGCTCCAGGATCTCCTGTCTTTGTGTACATGTGTGCCAAGTCCTTCTATCTCCAGTTTTAGGTACTGCTGGTCTTTCTTCATACTGTGCTTATATCAGCCATACCACTGGCTGAAAGGAACCATGGCCTCCACCCTTCATTTTGTCTCATGTCCCATTCCTCTCTCATATATAATCTCTACATTGGCTTTAGGACCGAAGCAGGAAAATTCAGAAAAAAAAAATAATCTCTCACCCTAAACTACTGAAAATAAGATAAAAATGAAAAAGACAAAAAAAAAAGAGAAAGTGTGAGTGTGTAAGTGTGTATGTGTATGTGTGTATAGGGAAAGCTTTCTGATTCCTAAATTGCATATTATTTGTAGCCTGTGAGCAATTGTAGATAATAATGGGTCATAAAATATGAATATAAATAAATAAAGAGCTTTTGATGGAAAGTCTAACCCAAGCTATTGATATGAGAAACACATTAGTTGAAAAATTTTTAAAGTTTCAATAATGTTAGAAGAGAAAAACCTTACTAAATGGAAAATAATTTTTGTTACTAATTTAAAGGGATTGCTGTATCTCAAGGATGTTTTTTTTTCTTATAGTAAATAAAATAACAACTTGTGTTTCTAATTTTTTGAATTTGCATGATTAAAGTAATAAACAGAAGCATTCATACATGCAAAGAAACTGTGTGATTAAATAATATTTCCCCCACCATCTGAGACTTTCAGTGGGATAATTTGTTTAGAACCCACATTATGCCTACTTTTTATTTTTATACATTTTAATTAAAATACAACTATATCACTTACCCCATTCCATTTCTTTCTTCTTGTCCCACCCACATCCCCTCTATCTAACCTCTCTTTTGCCACACTCAAATGGATAGCGTTTTTTATTTGATTATTATTATTACATATATATGCTCATTGAGCCATAGATACAGGAGCTATGATATAGATACACCCTTTGGGCCTGGGCTCTTCATAATCAGTTTTTCTCTGCATTCTGCCCAGTTGTAGTTTTCTATGGTGGCTTCTATCTACTGTGAATAGAGGTTTCTTTGATGTGAGGTGGTCATCACACTTACTTGAGAAAGGTCACTTATGAAGAGCTCATGCCTATTTTATAAAGGAAAAAATGAAACTACATATATGTCATACAGAATAAAGAATGAAGAAGAATTAACCTATAAATAGCAGTAACTGGATCCATGATAATAACTTCTATATTGTTTTGTACAAATATAAGAGCCCTTTAACAGTATTTATTAAAAAAATTTTCTTACATACATAAAATTAAGCATGTGTTCCATACTATATATGCAGAGATTATACTGAGTAGGATCACAAAGGATCATAAGATTCTTATCTTTCTGGATCCTATTATTATAATTATATGTATGGTAGATTTTTCTTGTACACTGAAGTTTCATCACCAGTACTGGCATAAATGCTGCAGTGTTGGTTCATAACATGGGTACTCTACATGCTTACAGAGGAAATGGATGATTAAAGGCCAAGTTCAGGGAATCACACTTCTATCTATACAGGGACTGGTCATGGGAGTCCCATTTGTTGTGGGTACCTTGGGTTTCTGTCTAAGTTCCTTTTTTGGGATTTTGTTTTGCTTTACGTTATTATTATCTGTATCTTTTTATTGATTCAATTCCTACAGAACTACTTCGAGCCCTTGACTTGTTTATTGTAAAACAAATTTTCTATGAAAGCAGTTCCACCACTTGCTTAGAATGAGAATGCTACATGCATATTTTTTGGAAATGTTCTTATTAGCATTCTTGTAAGCTTTTATTATAACTTTCCACATTAGTAGTCAATTGAAGCCAACCTCCTATTATCTAGATCTACATACAGAACAGGGTTCCCTTTACAAGTACTTTTCAATCCCTCCTCTTTTACTCTGCTACTCCTCTTGATATTTTGATACCTGTACATGTTCTCACTCCTGGATTTGCAACAATGTTCCAATATTTCAAACTATAAGTAATAATACCATTGAATCTTACCTTGTCTTAGAGACCTTCTGATAGTCCCATCTATCTCCTTCCAAGGGTCCCCTTCCTGTTTGTTCAAAAAAGAGAATGCCCCTGTCACAAAATGCCCAAACCTCTATTTTCTACATGTACATTCATAATACATCTAACCATAGTTCTAAAGTTTTGTAAAACCTTGATTGTAGTGTATAGTGTTAAAGTTCAGTTTTCAAAATGAACTTCAACATATATCTTTTAAGTATTTAGTGTAAATAAACCTCTCCAAAATATATAAAATAAAGATGAAGGATAAAATGAAAAATAGGTATAGACAATATCAAGGCTACATCAATAATATAAGAAAATTCCATTTAATACAATACTAGAGCCATTTCTCATGTGGTAGGTAGTACTCAAAAGATGAACAGGAAGGCTTTTCCAGGAGATTTGAATATTATCATGGTGTGAGAGCTGGGATGGATAGGCCGGGTGTTTGGCAACTGTCTCATTTGTTACAGCTCCCCTTATTGGTGAGAAGTTTTAATCAGACCATTCCAAATAAAGCCCCCACTCAGACTGCCTCCACCTCAGTATTTCCTGTGGAGGCTTGATATTTCCTGTTAGCAGTCAATAAATGAGAATATCAATCTTTCATCCACAGAGGGACACATTTTTCAACTGAAAACAATCAACATCTGCTTCCTCAATTTATTAACCATTGACTTTGTTGTCGTCATCTCAAAGATGATAATTGATAGCAAGAAAAGGAAAACAGAAGAAAGGCACCCCTACAAGACCCTTACTGTTTTGTTTTATTTCAGTAAATAAACAATACAAATGTTCAATTAGGAATATCAATCAGTATTTTGGATCCAGAGTTATGTTTTAGAAAAAAAACAATACAGAGTCTAGTTGTGTAGTAGCAAAATGTCTACAAATGTGAAGCTTGCTACCAAGGGACCTACCCTGGAGTCAAGTTCATGAGTTGACACTGGAGCTGCACACATTGCTACATGGTAAACAGTTACTCATAAGCCTTAGGAGAAAAGCTGAGGAGTGTGGCTGCTGTAGGGGGACATACAGGAGCATTGTAAGCTTTGTTGATGACACAGAATGAGGTTATAAAGAAACACTTGTTTGTGAGTAAAGCATATTCCTGAGTAACAGAAGGTACAGAAACTTCTGCAAGATTCTGTGTTTGCAATGGTTCTCTAAAACAAAAATCTTGTTGTGAACTTTTAAATTGTTGCTTGCAATTGGTTGTCCTCCATAAATCATAAAAGAAAAATATTCTTCCTGCAGGTGCAAAAATCTCCTGCACACAATAAATATTTTTAACTCTATTTTTTGTATTAAAATGTCTAAGTATTTCAGCTGAAAGAGAACCTCTATTCTATATATATTTTTGCAAATTGAAAATAACTTATTACTTAGAATATTTTTAAATAATTTAAAATCTTAAATATTTCAAAGTGTTTTATCTTTTTCAAGTAAAAAACTAATTAAAATGTATTTAATCATAAAAAGTAGCATTAAAAAAGACTCTTTTCCATGTTGATCTATTTTACCACATGTGGAATTTAGAAACTGCATCTTCAACCATGAGTTCACATCAATTTATTTGCATAGTTCCAATGCTTCTTTTCATGGAAAAACAACCAACATTTTCTTTGAAGTGCTACTTTCAACAATGTTTTGAATTTGTTGATATTCTTATTTATTTTTATGATAGTATGCACCATATCCTGAAATAGATGGCCCTTGACAAGGAAAATCTGATTCATTGACATGAATGGATATAGAAAGAGATCTTCATAATGCAAATGTTAAAAAGAAAATATTTATTCAAAATTTAGAACAAGGTTGATCTAAAACTTTTCACAATACTGGAGAGGGGGTAATAGTTTTTTCCCACATATTTTCAGACTAGATTAAAACAGTACATTCCAGATTGCTGGCCAATATATTAATAGTCAGTCATCTTCTGCAATTCATGTGGATGTTTGGCTCTTTAAATAGTATGTTGAATGAGGAGGTTTCTGGTAGCTCTGATTGTCAGAAAAGCTAGCTTCATGTTTCAAAGTTTGGATGAAAGATATAATATGAAATTAAAGGGGAAATACATAAATATCTTCAACATTGACAGTAGGTAAGGGAATATTTTGTTCTTATTAAATTGTTCAAATTGAACATTAAAGGGAATATTATCTTGGAATTATAACACTATGAAAATAGATAAAGAGGATTAAAGAGACACAAAATAGAAAAAAGTATTTTAAAAAATTGGATGTATTTGGATTTGGCCTAAAAGTACTCTAAATAAGTTTGGTAGAAAAAAATAAAATGTTAGAAAATCATGAGATTGGCATCTTACCTATGTGCTTCAGGACAATCTGTAGTCCCCTTCGGAAGAGTTTCATTGTATAAGAAGTTTGTGTCTGTTCCTGCAACAAAGATCATGATGCAACCCTCCAAACTAATAAATATCTAGACTCTATCCCTGCTTCTGATAGTCTAATGCTAAATAAATTTAATATGACAGTCTCCACAAACAATACATATAATGCTTCCTGGTTTGAATAATAGCAAACACTAGAGTTTGTATGAAATTTTTTCATTGAATTGTTTCACCTCACTTTTCTCATGCCAAAGTCAATTAGTTAAAAATTATTAGTGAAGCGTGTAAGGCAAAAAGTGAGACAAAGTAGCTCTGAGAATTTATTAAATCCCCTGTTTGCTTAGCATGTTGGTGTGTACAGAAAAGCAATAAGTATTTGGCAATTAAATAGAAAAGATGAATACATTTACATATGAGAATTATACATCAGTTTATCTGAATATACTTGTGTATGCAAGCATTAGTTTCTTAAATTTTAGAAGCCCAATGCTTTGTCAATTTCTAGTTTTATCTTTAAAAAATTTCATTTTCTTTCCATTTAATTGTGCTCACCTTTAAAGTGTGAAAAAGAATGAAATTTTCTCCAAAATTTAGTAAGCTGTTTTTTTTTTTTTTTTTTTTTCTTTTTCTTTTTTTGGCAGATTTCAATGGCTTTCTGGAGACCGTTTTCTTTACACTTTCCATCTTCGGGGTTTTTTTGGTTTTGTTTTCTTTTTCTTTTTTTTTTGCTTCTCTCAGGATCCTAGAGAGATAGTTTAGCAGTCAAGTCTACTTGCCCTAACTAATGATGAGAAGCTCACATCTAGTGGCTCCAGCTCCAATGCCCTCTTCTGGCCACCACAAGCACCTGCACACAGGTGACTTACACTTCCACGCGTGTGCACACACACACACATGAAGACAAAACTAAAAATAACTCTAAAAAAAAAATAGATTTCTCTTGGGTGTTGCATCATTGGCATACCTTTATATTTTCTAAAATGCTTTCTTGTCTCCTACAGATTACGTATACATTACTTATTTATCTAGTATCTTTAACTTAAAAAGTAAAAGACTGTCTTTTGTTTGTTTTTTTAAAAACAAAAACCCTTTCCCAGTTTTATTATAAATGGACAGGTTATAGATTTTTAGTTATCATGTTAAGGAAATATTGCCATTTTCTATCCATGCTGAGTCATTTAGGGTGAACATATCATTATTCTCTATCCTCTACATGGCCACAGTTCTGCAATGCATCCCCAAGCATACTCATTTTTTGAAGAAAAAGAAAAGAATCCACCACAATTAAACAAGAAGTAAATGTGATAAACCATCACAACTGCACATTCAATAAAGAAATTTTTATGATTGAAATTGCAATCTTGATGCTAGTGGATAGTTTTTAAAATTTCCTCTCTGCTAAATGGCAAGTTTTTACAATTGAGTTTCTGCATTTGTTTGTTTATTTTTTGTTAGAAGGAGGTAATACATGTATGTTATAGCATGCCTGAGGAGGTGAGAAAACCTTCTGGAGGAGCTGGTTCTCTCTGTCATGTAGAATTTGGAGATCAAGCTCCCATTACCAGTGTTGACATCAAGGCTCTACCAGCTGAGCCCTCTCACAAGCTTCTGTTGTATTAATGTTTATAAAGTCACATATTTTTCCTTGATGAATATTTGCATACATGTATTTATGTGCATGAAATGCATGCCTGGTGCCTTCAGAGGCTAGAAGAGAGTGCCAGATCTCCTAGAACTGGAGTTGTAGATGGTTACAAGTTGTAGGGCAGTGCTTTGAGTCAAACTCTTCAAGAATAGCAAGTGTGCTTAATTGTTATGACATTCCTCTAACCCCTTATTGCAGTTTTATATATAAGTTTGAATGGGTTTTTGATATTTAAAGTTTTTTCAGTTAGCTTTTGTTCTTTAAGAAGTGTATAAATATGTACAATATTCTGTGACCATATCTACTCCTTTCTCTTCTTGTCCAACTCCCTCCAAGACCCTTCGCATATTCCCTTCTAATTTCATGTCCTCCTATTAAAATTATTTTATTTTATAAATCTACTGAGTCCAAGTGGTGCTGGCCATGTGTATATGAGTAGGAGTCATTCACAGAGGCAAGGAGAATCTACCAGTGGCCTTACTCCCACTCTTTCCCAAGTACAGCAGATATCAACTTCCAGTATTTCCTTAACGAAGAGAAGGGCCTCTAGAGACCCTTTTCTCTATGAAGGAAATCTTAGCTGACTTATCTTATACAGGTTTTATGCAGGTAACTATACCTCCTATGAGTTCATGTGTGTAACAGCCATGTTACATTTGTAGGATATAACAGAATGTAACAGTATTTTACCCCATCCTTTGCTCTTTCCATATTCCTGCCTCTTCTTCCATGATGTTCCCTAAGCCGTAGGAGTCAGAGATTGGTATAAATATTCACCTATATCTGAATACTCACAGTCCCTTATGCTCAGCTTTGAACAGTTATCAGTCTCTGCATTAACCACAACACACAGCAATTAGAAGCTTCTCTGACCAAGGTTACAAGCAGGACAAATCTATAAGTATAATCATAATTATGTAATTTTGAAGGGTAACCGTTTAATAATTATTAGAAATCAGGTGTCCACAGTTAGTTAAAATGTCAGCAGAAGTTTTTTTAAATAGTTCAGTTCAATAGAAACCACATGTTTATAAAATAATTGCACAGAATGGCCATCTTGAGTAAGCATTCATCACCATTTGGAGCTGCAGATCTGAGTATGCAAATAGCCAGGTGCTGGAAAAAGGGTTGGGCAAATGCTGTTCCATGAAAGCCAGATGCAGGGCTCTCAGGCAGTCTTGACATAAGCAAGAAAATTGAAAGAGAAATTTAAGCTAATAGATAAAATCATAGATTACATTAAGTAAATGATGAAACAGCCAGAGTTGAAAGTGAGGTTGCTACTGATGCTAAATCATTTTAACTATATTTTTAAAACAATTTTCTGCAATTTTCCACTCTTTCAAGTAAAGCTATCGAAGATGATCACAGCAATTTTGTATGAGATGTTCAACAATTTTTTTCCACAGCCTTGATTAAAACTCAATGGCAAATATTATGAGCTGTCCCCATACTCACTTGAAAGCAGACCATCATTACAACAAATAGCCAATGTCTTTCTGTAGAAGTGATACACCACAGTCAGGCACTTGGAGTGAAAAAAGACTGCAATGAGCAAATGACAGAATGCTGAGTTATCATCCACTGTCATTTTAGGTAGCAGTTTGGACGTGCTCACAATATGTACTGGAGGGAATAGCCAGGAGCTTTGGGCAGCACTAGAGAGTGGAAAACAGCAGTGTCTGCTTAGTACTAAGCACACACAAGCAGGTTCAGGGGTTAGGTCCAAGTAACACCTTGAGTCTTCTCCAACAGCAGTTACATTTTGGATAGTGTCAAGTTATTAACTAATAAAATTGAAAACAAATCATGAATTGAAGAAGTTTTATATTTACTTATAAATTTTCCTTAATGTATGTGATCAACTTATATTAAAAGTGATTTCAATAGAGAATCATCTGTACTGTTTTGAAAACCCCACAGTACAGCATTTTCTGCAAAGTAGAATGTAATGCATGGTTTAGAAAAGGCCTTTATAATGTTTCCCCTTATCTAGAATTCCAACTGCCCTGGTCCACAACACTTTTCTCTCTTGCATAATCTTGTATTTTCTTAAGGATCCTCAAAGGCTCTGCATTTTCTCATCTAATAGATATTGATCTATTTTCTTCTCTGCTTACTTTGTCTTCTAACTTCTCTGATGGGCATCATAAAAATTAACAATAAAAACTACTGTAATTTTTGCATTTGATGCTTGAACACATTCCAAACAACCTTTTTTCTGCCCTGCTCATTATCTCTTGTACAATGTAATTCTTTTCTGCAAAGTTATTATAGTATCCCTATTTTAGTATGAGCTCCTCAAAGCACATACTGTGATTATATTACCAGCACCAAGCATAATGACTGCTACACTCATCAAGTATTTATAGAGAGAAGCAGTGAGAAAGGAAGGAGATGAGGCGGATGGATGGGAAAGGAAGGCAGAGAGGATAAGAACAAATAGCTCATGAGAATGAAGAGAAAGAAAAAGTAGAGGGAAAATGGGAGAGAAAGAGAAGACAGAGGAATGGGAGAAAGAAGGAACAAAAACTTAAGTCATTACAAAATAATCTTTCTTCCAAAAATTAAAACACTACTATCCATCAAAAATAAAATAACAAAGTTTGTAAAATGTATATTATCTGTTGTTAGAAATTAGTAAATAATGTAACAGACAGCAGAATGGGTTATCATCTATTCAGTTAATATGACAGTGGGTGTGTGGAATCTCATCTCATATTTCTGATGTCAATGATCAATTAGTTGAGCTTTTGTCAATAGTGATCTACTTTATTAAAATCAGGAAAAGACATAAGAATATACTATCAACAGAGATAAAGGTCAAAACATCAGTTTCTGATCCTGAAATAAATATCTGTGAGACTTACTCTAATTCTGAGCATTAAGTAAGTGCTAACTAATGTCATTTATTCAAATGAACTATCTTAGAAATTATTGATGAGTGGGGGGAAATAGAAATGATGGGGTAAAAAGAGAGAAAAGAAAAAAAGTAGAAAAGAAACAGGCGGATATTATATCCAATGGTGTGTATGTCTTTAGGTGAAAGTGATCTAAAATAATTTCTGTATCAAGGCAATGCTGTCTCCTATTAGGAACGGAAACTGTACCTTATTCAGGAGAATGCATTTGACAAGATATTAATATCAGTGGTTATTTAAGTCCTTGGCTTTTCTTATAGTTCACTGACTTTAATTTTATTGGGCTCAGTACTTTATAGTATTAGATTAATAAATTAATATGTCTATCTATATGTTTACTTCTGAATAAATATTGTACATTAAATTTTTGTTTATTTTATTTTTACCTAATATACAACTTCTAGTATATGCCTAAAATACCAAGGTGACATATTTCACAGACTGTAGTTTGCCAATATCTTCCATTTCAGTACAGCCTACTGTAGTAGGTGTGTTTACATTTATCCACTTATAGACAAATAAGGATATATTGTTTATCTGTACTTAAGAGCAAGTACATCAATGAAATAGTGTTTATGTGCTCAGTTTCTTTGCATTTTCCTTTCATTTCTCTTTTTTTTCAGATGATTTGGTTAAGAACAGGAAAGACTAGCCCAAAAGACAGAAAGACAATTAGCTGATAGGTAAGCTGATCTTTAAAGGCCCAGGGCCTGTCCCTTTCCTGTCTTCAAGACATCTACATCCCTCTTTCATATCACATGACAGAGAAGCCTGTTTTCATGGCATGTAACATCCCTGTGAAGAGAGCGTTATGTATGATTTTGTATTTTTTTTTATTTCTTTTTAACCTACAGTTTGGAATCTAATTTTTAAATTTTATTGGAACTCACATTTTAAAAACAAATAAGAACATTGAAAAATAATAATTATAAAAATAAATATCTGACCAGTGTCTTCCAAGTAGTTTGATCAAATAATTTATCGGTGTTTTCAAAACACAGGCAGGAGTGTAAAGATTGGAAAGCCCTGTGGCCAGACTTGTATGTATGAAGTGTAAATCCAGCTTTGTTGTTTTGGATTCCTTTGGGTTTTGTTTTGTTTTGAAGATCAGATATTGATCAGTCTGAAAGTTTGAAGCCAAGAGTTTGTAGCTATGTGATATTTACTGTAAGCTGTAGCATATTCAATAACCATTAAAAGCTTCCCTCCCCCCCCAAAAAAGATTTCTTCTAAAGCACATTGCTGAAGTGTTCAGCCTGCCCTACACAGACTTCTCTTAAGAAGCATGTGGAGGGCACCAACACTCTTCCTAATATTTTCAAATAGCCCTTCATTTTAAAGAGCACTGGTTGAAGAAGCTGCAGTTGCTCATGGTGACTCTGCTTAGAGTCAGTTACTGGAATGCTGGTGGTAGAATGCCCAAATACCAGACAGAGCTTTGCTTTGAATACTTTTATCTAGCTTTTATACATTCCTTTAACTCAGATTTTTACTTTCATGACAGAGAGTCCCAAAGAGTTCCATGAAATCATACAATGAGATAAAATTCACCAAAAGCTAGGAAAATCTTCCTGGGAATTAATTACTTTTGCAAAAACTCATTGTAGAAGTTATGGCTAAGAATAAACTTCTAAACTCTTTGACTTGAATCCAATTTTTAACAGTGTGCACTCAAAATAGTTTTAGTTGAATTCTTTCTATGTTTTATGCTGAGAAAATGTACCTATTGGATCCTATAATATTTATTTGGTTCTTTTCCCATGTTAAAAGAAAAAAATATAGATCACTTGGTTCCAGCTGTTAAATTGATAACACTTCTATCTACTATGTACTATTCGCCATGAAACAAAGTCAGTAGACGATGACTTTATCACTAACACAATTCAGTAGGATAAAAGAATAATTTAAGATTGCTTTTTAAAACTCAAGATTTCAGCATTAAAGTTGTCATGTACCTGTGTGAAAGGCTCAACATAGGTAAAGGTGGGAGTTTGTGGAATTAAAAGCAAACTCTACTGGTCAAATTTTTTCTGTCAAAAGTTCTAATTCTATGCTCACCATTCTAATTCAAAAGTTATTAACAGAAAAACTGATCAAATTGACTCCTGTACTTAAAAAAAAATATTTATCTCCATCTCACTTGGTGGCCTGGCTGTTTCTCTTGTCTCCTGCCTTTTTCTGACATCTCCAAGTCTTGGTCTCTGCACATTGCTCTAGTTGTAGACTAACCTCCAAGACAGTGCCAATACTCACAACAGACTTGTGTGACAATTTCAGGGCCTTTCTATACTGATTCAACTTCAGTGCAGAACATTCATGGAAAAGGATGATTTTCTGACTCTGTCTGAGAGATGTACAGTTACTAGTGTTTCAATGATATTTGTGGATCTCTATTAAAGATCACAATGCTAACTTATCAAGAAGACAAAGCCTGTCATGACTGACCTAAACTGTTTGCCTTTCTGTTTGAATGATAATCTTCTTCCCTTTGTCCTCTAACTTCTAGGGGGGAAATTTGCTTTTTTGTTTGTTTGTTTGTTTGTTTCCTACATCACGTATTTTCTCATCTTAATCCCTTGTGCTTCTTCTCTGTCAAAAAGTTTCTTTCACCTGTTTCATGTGCCCCTATGAGAAACAACCCATGGATACTTTTTGGGTCTCATCTAAAAGAAACATTTTCTTTTTACTTTGTTTGCTTATTGTTTTTATGTTTTGTATCTTTTTAAGATATAAAATTATCTTAAATTATTAAGATAAATATTTAAAATTATGTCATTTTTATCTTTTCTTCCTCAAAAACCTCATTGCTCTCTTTCAACTTCATGCTTTCTTTTTTATTTCTTATTGTTACATGCATATATGTATATATACACATATATGTATTCCTAAATATAACCTGCTCCAATTATATAATGTTGCTTGTATATATGTTTTCAAGCCTCACTATTTGGCACTGGATGACTGATTGGTGTGGTCTTCCTTAAGAATAATTATTTCCAGCATTTCTTTGTTGCCTGTAGTTCTTTGTATAGGGTTGAGGTATCATGGTTTCCCCCACCCAAACCCTCATCTACTTTGGAATGGTCTTTGTTATTCTTGTTCATCTAATGTTTAGAAAGTCATGCTGTTGAGATTTTATGGGAGTAGCTTCTAGGTCTCACAGCAAATTCCCTAGTCCTTTGGATCTTAACTCTTTAAGATATTTCTGCCCCCTTCTACATTGTGAGACATTGGTGCAGGTGTGTTTTATAGCTATATCGATTGGGACTAGGTTGCAAAGTTCTGCTTTTTCAATTGCCTGTGTATTTCTGTAATGGTGTAATTTTGCAAAGAGAAGTTCCCTAGATTGGTGTGAGTGGTACACTTATTCTGTGGATATAAGAACGAATATTTAGAGCACAGTTAACAATTTTGTCAGTTTAATAATGTGCTTGTTCTAAGTTCTCTTTCAAGATCCATGAACTCACTAGCCCTTAGTATCTAGCTAAGTTCCCAGTACCAGGCATCTTTTCTCCCTTGTTCAATGGGTCTGAAGTCTAATAAGAGAGCTGTTGTTCACTGCCATGGTATGCACCCTTACTGTTATCATCATGCAGGTTATTATTGTGGCTCAGAGGCTACATAGGTCTTTTGTTTGCTTTTCTCCTTTTGAAGCTTTCTTGGTGTCTTCTAATATCATAGCATCTAGTCCTCAGGGGGAAAAATTTAGTCAGGTCTAGCTCAGGGGCTCTGAGACATGTGTCTAAAGTACATGGTATGTTCAGCAAAAGATATTTTACTTCAGCCTCTTGAGAGTCAACCAACAGTAATAGCAATATTCTGTATGTTTTCTAAGTATCTGGACACCCTTGATCAATGGCTCACAAGAGGATTTCTTATACGCAGTGTTGGGTATTTTGTTAGTAGATTTGGCTCTTGTAAGGACCACTGGAAGCCTGGTGGAGAATATTTCATTTAATTATATACATATATGAATAGTCAGGATTACATTGTTATAGGTTTTCCTTTAAATAAAGATGTTTATGTTTCCTTATGACTTTTGTTCAGATATACTTTCTGTGATGTTACCATTTCACCTCCTTCTACTGTTTTATCTTCCTAACTAGACTGAGTGCATTAGCCTCCCTAACTAGGGCTGTTTTCCATTGCCCTGATCAGATCATGTATACCCTGTCATTCTCCTCTTTACTTTTCCCCACCCCCCTTACCTGAGCAATGGTTGCTTTTTACTTTGCTGGTTTCTCTAATTATTCTAGTATATGCACTCACATCTGAAGATTTGGATGAGAGAGAACAGGTGACTTTTGTCTTTTTAGGCCTGAGTCATCTCACTCAATATGATTATTTCCAGTTCCACTACTAACTCCAGGCAAATGTGCTTTCCTCATCCCAACATCATGACTGGGTCAGGTGTTCCTCTGGAGAGAATGGGCTCCAAGGTGCTGGTCCAAGGTGTTCTGTGGTTGTGGTTTATAGCTTTGGGTATGCTTTGCTTTTTGTTTAAAGTTCACTAATGAGTGAGTACATCCCCTGCTTCTCTTTCTGGGATTGTGATACCTTGTTCAGGAGGATATTCTCCATATCCATTGTGTATAAACTCTGCACACAATGAATTAGAATCACTGATGAATAATATGTAAAAACATAACCTATCTTAAAACTATGAGATTCTAAGATGGGAGAATAAATTTAAATAATGATAAAAACTTTATGGAGAACAAGTGAATTCAGGATATAAAAAAATGAAGCAAAATTTCAATATTTAAGGACTTGCATACTTATCTCCCGGGAGACCAAGCTGCCAGCTGAGCTAGTGTGGGATCCAGGTGGCTTGGGAAAGAATTAACAAGCTTCCCCACAGCTTTTCATCTCTATGTGGAATATGATGTTTTCCCTCCCTTTAAACATCCTATATTAAGAAGTTTCCCTCTGAAGTGGAAAGTTTTAGTCTTAGAGGAAACTACTACCCACCATCCTCCTGGGGTTCCCAACTACAGCTAGCATCTAAAGTAAGGGCAATTTTGAAAGCTGTACTTTGAACTTGTGGTGTCTGCCTACTTCCAAGGGTTCAGCATCAGGTGGAACTGACATCAGCAGATGTCAGAGAACGGAAGTCAAAATTCAGTACCAAGGGTGCTCACAATCTCACATGTCTTCTGTTTCCTGGGAAACACAACTTAATAACTAATGATTTGAACTCTGCTAACATATAAATATAACTTGAAAATACCTTCAGTCCCATTGTGTCCACAGCTCTATCCATATTGTATAAAACAGTGCTGGCACATAGTAGGTGTCCAATAAGCATGTGATGGATACATGATAGCGACAACAGCCTTCTAGGGAAGAGATATTTTAATTCTTTGGTATTTTTTAACAGTTTTTTTTTTAACTCTAAATTTCCCCAATGTAAATTATACCCTTTTATTTAGGTTAATCTGTAATTAAAATGAATATGAAATTTTCTGAATTTGTTGCATACATATTTTTTCAAATCACAATTTTGAAAATACTTATTTTTAATTTTAAATTATGGATATGCATTTATGTCTGTATATGGGTGTGTACATGAGATTGTTGCTCCTAGAGTCAAGAATGTAACATCAAATCTACAAAGCTGGAGTTATAGGCAATTGTAACTGCCTCACTAGTCAGGAACCAAAGACTACCTTAGCCATTTTTCAGTTTATAAATTAGCTTGTACAGTTAGCTCCTATTGTTTTAAGCTAGGCCATGAATCCAGGTGGCTTGCTTTGATCCTCTCAGACCAGCAGGTAACATTCTCCAGGAATTCAACTGAGAACAGATAGATTTCCATATCAATTCTACCCTGTCTGTTACTTCTCCCCTCAGGTTTGCCACCTTTTTGAATAATCCTCTCCTTCTTCCCTGCTTCGTGCATTCTTCTCCCTCTGAGATTCTGTTTAAAGGATGGCTGGAAAAGTAAATTGTGCCAGAGCTTGAATGGAAATTCCTCTGTGTTCCTGTTTCTTCATTTGTCTCACCCCAGTTTCAGGTCCGCATTGAAGACCCTGCTGGCCGGGGCATCACTTAGGTACTGGGACAGATTTAGGTCCTTTGTCAGAGCAGTATGCACTCTTAAACCCATGGAGTAACCTGTTCAGTCCTCAAATCTCCAATATATGATAATGGTAAAATCTAAAATGATAAATCTATGTAAAGATTGTTTTTAAATATTTTTATTTTTTCAGAATTTCATAGTATAAAGTATAAATGTTTATGGCTGCCCTCAAACATCATCTTATTTTTGATTCATGAACATTTTTACATTTTACTAACTGATAGACCTCAGACTCAGGGTACTATCCTCAGGAAGGGGGGCCCCAAGAACCCAAACTCCAGTTGCAGTTGATGCAAAAAGCAAGAGGATTTATTTTGTCTGTACAGGGGGGCTTCCTCCCTGCCTCAGGAGCAAGGGAGTAGCAAGGGAGGAGCAGGGATTAACAATCTCATATCTCTTTTAAAAGCTAAAAAACCATAAAATTACCATAGCAACTGGGGCAACACATGATTGGTCACTTTAAAGGTCATACTATAATCGTAAGGTTGCTCTTAATAGTCATGGGGTTACCTTACGACCAGCTGGTTAGGAGGCTTTTACAACCAGGTGTTGGTCACAGCTATTTTGCTTGGCACTTCCGATATTTTAATCTCAGGTTTGACTATTATGTCCTATCTGAGTTGATTATGGCTATCTGGACTGGGTCACTTTGTTTCCTGGGACAGACTTTTAGACTTTAGTTCCTTGTTCTCCTGGGGGGTGTTCTGCCGAATACCTGAACTGAATGCCTGGTTCAGGCCTTAGAACCCAGAGTCCTTCACTAACGTTTACAGTTTATTGCTCTGCTGAACAGTATGCTCATCCATTCGGGCACACTCACACACACACACACTCTCTCTCTCACACACACACACACACAACATGGTGGAGGGGGAGAGAGAAAGTGTGTGCATGTGTGTGAGAGAGAGATAGGAGAGAGATTGATGGGAGAGAGAGACAGAGAGAGAGTTGAGCAAGAGTTTTGAAAACTTAGTAACATTACAACAAATTTGGGAGTTGTGACTGGATTCACTTGACACTTTGACACGTCTTCCTCATGTTGCCCCTTCTCTGGACCCCCCTATTTCTGAGTTCTTTATGCCAGGTTACATCCATGCCACAGCAATACTCACTTTTCCAAGTAATTTCATCAACACATTTTTCCAAACAAAGGCAGCTTGCACCCTAAGTTTCTTTTCCCTATCAGCCTTGAGAAGTCAATTTTCTCCCTCATTACATTCTCCCATGAGCAAAACAGTTATAGTTCCTTGCAATTCATTTTCTTAATTCTCTGCTTGAACCTTAGGTGAATGAGATATGCACAGTTCATTCTCTTAGTCCAGATTCTGCTTTATCTTTTTAATCCAGGGATGATCTGGACTCTCCCTTTAGATCCCAAAGGGCCTGTTTAAAGGATTTTCCTGTAGTTTATTGTTTTCTTTAAAATATATACTGCCTATAAGGGTCTTTCTCTGTATTTGTTATTAACAAACAACCCCCTCCCACTAAAAATACTCTGTGAGCCTGAGAGGTATGGGTGGAAATACTGAAATATTTGGTCCAAGCTAAAGACACTTTAGTCTTTATTTAGGAATAAAAACCAAAGATGCTCGATAAATTCCCATTCAGATTCTGTCAATACCACTCTTCAGCTGAATTCACTAACTTTGATGTTAAGTTCATGTGTCACTTGCTACAAACTTTTAATTGAATAATATGCAGGAATTTTTTTTTGTTTCTGTAAAATGGAAGTGTAAGAATGTAGATAGCCCTGTCTTCAATATTGATGTTATTGATCAAAGTGAGATCATGATATGGTCAGGTTTTCTGAGCAGAAAGAGTTAGAAACATTATACCCCTTATTAAATTTGTTCTCTGACAATTTAATAAAAATATATAATACAGTCTGATTACTCTAAGCTCCTACTTTTTTTATCTCCTGTCTATAATATAAATGATTTTTGCATCCTCATGTCTTTCTGCTTTTTTGTATGACCCTTTGAGTTTAACCAGGACCTTCTGTGTGTGTAGGGGGAGGCAGGGGGTAGAACCACTGATGGGTTAAGCACTAAAGATAATGAATGCCCTCCCCTAGGATACACCAGTATCCAAATGTTCACAAGGATATGGTGGGGTCTTGTGAGTTACTCCAAAACCTATAACTATTGGTACTAAATTTATAATCACATGTAATTCTTGAATAGTCCCTTAAAGCTTTATACCACGAATGTATATCTACCTATATATTTGAGAGACGACAATTTTGTAAAATTTTAGTCATACTTTATCCCGCAATATCCATTAATGATTAGTTCCAGGTTCTCCCATTGCATAGGTATCCCATACAGATTCAAGTCCCTTAAAAAATAATTTAAAAAAATGAATGGCACATTTGTTACTAACCCATATCTTCTTATATATTTCAAACAATCCCTAGATTACTCAAAATGCATAATATAATGTGATATTATCCCAATAGTTATTGTTATATATGGGATAGCAACAAAGAAAATGAGTCAGTATGATGCAGGCATTTAAAAATAATCTTTGACCTAAGTTTGGCTGTATCCATGAGTTCAGAATCCAAGGTGATTACTATTCAGTCATATTCTATCTAAGCCTTGTTTCAGCACTACTTGTGAATGTTTGCTGTTTCTCACATACAGATGCCCTAAAAATGTTAAACAAAACCATGAGAGCCATCCATTTGCCATGGGATTAATTACCTTTCAGAGCACAACAGGCGTAATTATGGAATCCTGAATATCAGACAGATATTCTTTTTTTTTTCTTTCCATTGGGAAAACCCATTTTTAAAGAGATAATTATATATAGCAATGTACAATATTTCTTTTTCTACTCCTTCATGGAAAACCTCATCGATTTTGTCACTCAAAGGAGCCTGTATAATAATGGCTCTTATATGTAGTAAGCTGCTCTGCAAACTATTGGCACATCCCTTTATCAGTATTTCCCAAACCATAACAAAATCATATATAATCAAGGTTTTTCTAGCCATATTTATACCACACTTCTACTGGTATGGAGTATAGGTGCAGACTAGAGTATGATTTTAGCAGACACCAGAGAGAGCATACTGAATGACATGGAGTATAAAAGAAGCATCATCAGAAACAAAATATTGCCAAGTCCATAAGGGGAATCCTTTTTCTTCTCCCTCTCTCCCCCTTTTTTTTCATTTCGATCCTTTGCTGTTGGGATGGTATACCCATGTAAGTTTGGGTTCTCTCTTCTGTTGCTGAATCACATGCCATACTTTTTGTACAAACTTCAGCCAAAGCACATTCAGAAACAATAATTTTCTCAACCTGTAAACAGATAAGTTGTCACCAATCCCAAAATGCAGGCCCTTGATGACTCAGACCTCTGAAACCTGAAATTCAGAAGAGGTTGACATCCTAATCAGCTAGAGATTCTTCTCACTTCTAATGCTCTGTGTGCTTTTTCTGTTCCAGGCTTCTGAACTCCTTCATGGCTTCAGTCTCCTCTGTGACAGTCCTTAATCTTCCCTAGCATCTGATGTAGAGCCTTAATATTGTTACCACTTCCAGAAGAAGTACAAGCTCTCCAAGGATTTTAGTAACATGGGAACTTGATTTTTGGTCACAAAACGGCTCATGTTGCAGCTTATGCCATCTGCTATCAGACTCCTTTCATCCCTCCCCCAAGCTCACCACCCCCTGCACTGCAGCTGCACTTCTTTCCCACCCTCCTTCTCTGAAAGAAAATGTTTCATGGTTTCTGAAGAGGAGTAGATATTCTCTCTTACATGACACCCATATTCAGCAAGTATTATAAACACAGCATGTGCCAAAGTCAATCTGCTCTTTAGATTTTAAGTTTAAAAAAATTTTTTTGTCTATGTTCCAGAGGATGTTCACATTGACAAACATATGAGCAGCACTAACCGGATTCACAGGGCACTACATTGCATATAAAGTTTAGAGGGGAATGTGTTGTAGGGAAGGTTCAGGGGATGGTGGGAGATGGGGTAGAGAATGGAGGTAGATATGATCAAAATATATTGCATACATGTATGGGATTTTCAAAAACTAAGTACAAGTATTATTCTTAAAGACATTTTAATTTAACTATATTGATGCCGAGAACCCACCCCTTTGAAGTGCCTTCTCCTCCCAACTTGTCCCTTTCCTTTTGCAGACAGCTGCACTTCTGCTTTCACGTGTGTGTGTGTGTGTGTGTGTGTGTGTGTGTGTGCACATGCACACGTGTGTGACTTTCAGAACACATGAACTCACATAACCCTGAAGCAATATATGTAATATTTGTTATTTCTGAGCTTATTTCATTTAATATGATTTAAACCTCCATCATTTTGCTCAATGAAATTTTATTGATTATATAAAAGCAACCTATTATTATAAGTTGAAAATATGTTTATTTGTTACCTTCAGAACATAACAATGAAAAAAGTTAAATTCAAAATCTTGCCACTCAGCCACAGCTATATTAAACATTTTTTATGAATCTAATTTTAATTAATAAGATATTCATAGCTATTATTTAATAAATACAACAAATATGTTTTCACAGACATGTATTACATAAATGACATTTTATTTGAAATTACAATTTTCCTTTATTAACTGATTTTTTCATATAATCATTCTCACATACTAATATTAATAAATATAATTTCATTGTATGAACATTCTTTAAGTTCTCAAAACAATGTATATGTAAAATACTTTTATCTAAATTCTTTTGCTATTATCAACACCATGATAACCAACGATCCTATAATTAAAAATGGTCACACAAATGTAGGTTTATAGAACCCTTTTAGGTTTAAAGACAAAGCAGTGCATTCAGCAACTCCTCAGAAAGCATAATGAAGAATTAAATTAAAATCAACATCTAGATATTGAGTAACTTCATTATGGACCAAGATAATGCTTATATATGTGTGAGGAGCTGTTCCTTTGAAAGGTGCTATAAGAGGCTTGAAATAGTGTGGTGAACTCCAAAGTAGGTGACGCTGTTAGGAGGTGTGGGCTTGTTGGAGTAGGTGTAGCCTTGTTGGAGAAAGTGTGTTACTATGGAGATGAAGTTTAGGTCTCATATATGCTCAAGCCATGCCCAGTGTCATTTGAAGCATAACACTGGGCACACATTAAGACATCTGTAGAACTTTACAGCAAACCGCTGGTAAGTGAGTGGTGAAATTCCTGATAATTAAATACTAAGAAGCAATACTTTTTTGTGTCTTTGGTTGTTTCATTGTTTGGTTGGTTTGGTGTGGTTTGGGGGGAGGAGTTTTCAAGAGAAGGTTTGTTTCTCTGACTGTCCTGGAACTCACTTTATAAACCAAGCTGGTCTCAAACTCACAGAGATCCACCTACCTCTGACTCTCAAGAGCTGGATTAAAGGCATGTGCTAACACACCCAGGTGCAATTCTTTTTTTTTTCTTTTTCTTTTTTTTTTTTTTGTGGTTTGGAAATGGATTTGAGTTTTACTTTTATTTTTAGTTGGTTTTAAATAGAATTATATGTTTTTCTCCTCCCTTGTATTCTTAACAATCTCTCCTTGCTATCATTCTTCATTTTCCTCCCAGTTTCCCCAACTCTTAAGTTAATGCTCTCTTTTCAATGTAATATTATTGTTCCATACAAATATATGTGTGTATATGTATATGTACATATATATGAATACATATATATAAATATAAGATGCCAAGTTCATTTTTGTTGAAGGTATTTATATAGTTTTAAGGCTGACCATTTTGCATTGGACAACCACTAAGGGACTTCTCCCTGTGAGAGAGAGGCTAATTCTTCTCCCACCAGTCATTACTTGCCTGCTTTGTGAAACCCTATGAATTTTCCCTTCTATATTAACATGTCCATTGATACTGTCAATGTTCTGGTCTTGCTCAGGCAGCCATTTCTGAGGCTATTTCCCAGAAGACTTCCTAGTATTCTCTTTTACAATATTTTTCCCTTTCTCCTAAGATGTTCATAGATGCAGAAGCTATTATATATATACACATTCATTGAGACTGCGCTCCCCCTAATCCATTTATCTCTACACTGTATTCAGTTATGGTTTCCTGTGATAGCCTCAATTTTCTGTAAGCTACACTTTTCTGGTAGCTACACTTTGGGTATAAGAACCATGAACTAGGAAAAGTCCCAGTATGACACATGAGAAACTCTCTTTTGAAGGGTTAGTCAATGGATTCTAAGTGACTCCTTGATGATGCAGATTAGCAATATGCCACCTGGTTGCCTCTCAGAGATTGGGGATGAGTACATCTTACTGAAGATAATTTACTCTTGAGGACAAAGGATCCCAATGGTCAACGTGGATCTGACGAGAAAATCCCCTTTCTTTGAGTCTAGCTTCCATTATCCCAGAACACACTGTTAAAGCTGCAAGGGCAGGAATGCAAATAAACAGACCTACCAGCTACAGTATCTGTAAACCACAATTATCACCATCATGGCAAGATATGCATAAAGGTTCCATAAGCAGCACTAATTTTTCTTTGGTAACCAGTAACTATCTAGCTGGAGTTATGGCCCACTCAATAGGAGAAAAATCATGCTTAGTACTAGAAACCTAGTCAGCTTTTCTGGGCTAGTGAGGTCATGCATGTTAGAAAAGAATCTACTACCACGTCTTTCCTAGACTAGCAGAGTTCCTGATTACATTCTAAATATTTTTTGTTTTGTTTTAAATAAAGTGATAATTCCAAAACTATATACAACAGAGAAATCCTGATATAGAGAAGGAAAGCACTGAAATCGTGCAAAAACTGAGCTTAAAAACTCAACTTTTTTCTATCTCATATTGAAGCAATATGTTTAAGTTCTGTAAACAAATTAAGAAAGAATAGACTTTATACTCAGCAATGTCTGAGATAAAAAGAATTATTGTTTGTTTTCATCACATGCTTTCCTTGGAGAAAGTAATTGTTAAATAATCTAAAACAAAATAGCACCTAAATTTATAAATTAAACATTAGTACATTAAATGGCAATATAAAGAAATGCTTCAATTATTTGAATTGTAATTTCAATTTTCTGTTATTATGAATTTTTCTGAAGTAAAAAGAGACAGAAAATCAGATTATGCATTTTCCACATTTCTAAAGTGGCTTGATTCATTTTTTCCATTCAACTATAGCATCAAGTTATAAATATGACATTTAAAAAATAATATTAGTAGGATTTATACAAATGCTGTTCCTGGACAGTTTATTTTTTCTCTTCCAAATACATCTGTACAAAATACAATCTATAATCATAAAAGCATAAAATATAAATATAAGCAAAGGATATTAAAATGTGATTCTGATATTTTAACCCAAACGTTACCTGGAAATTTTAAGAGAAAGCCTTGTTTGTCTTGACTGATCAGTACAATTATTTCGTTAATGAATATCTTCCTTCTACTCTATTTATTATGCTAATATTCTAAAAATGTACATAATATAAGCAGACTGGTGCATAAAAACAGGGCCTTTGAGATAGAAGTCAGAGTAGTGGACTGTTCCTGACTGGTGAAATTGTAGCCCTCTGGACCTGCATTGTATAGTTTTGATTGTGAGTCCAGCCTTTAAGGGCTGAGCCATCTCTCTAGCCCTTGAGCTATGTTTTAGAAGAAAAGTGTTGGCAGTACTGGCAAGCACATTTCAGACAAGACATATTAGGTAAGGGTTATATAGTAGGAACAATTTTAATTCTCTACTGAACTTTGCTAACTTACACCTAAACTAAATAAAAAAAAGTATTGAATGAGTACTGCCAGTCATTCAGCTCTTAAAAGCACGGCTAATTTGTTCTTTTCAATACACAGCTTTTCAATAGTTTTCTGAACAGGAGTTTCCACTGCTTCTTACCAAGGCTATAACATTGTATTGATTTCTGTAAGCTTTGCAATTTCTATTCTTTCTGTCTACCATCTCTTTGATGCTCTAGTTTAGAACTTACCTTACCTGATAGGCCTTTTGCTTATGGAAGTACTTAGTGTGAACTTAGCCATTTTCTATGTGGATATCAAAGAAGATAGGAACTCTTTGATCTCTCTATTCACTTACATACTGGGAAAAAATTTGAGCATGTTGCAGGAAAAAAAAAGTAATCCAAATGATGTTGAGACACTAAGACTTTTCATGAGGTCCTTACTATTAAGATTCTGTCTTAGACCCTGAAGCCACACCTGGCCAATGGCAGCTGGCCTCGCTTCACCCTGAGTACTGATGTCAAGATCCATAATGTAAAAACACCAAATAATAAGTAAATATTAAATTTTTAATATTATTAGTGGATCATTCAGAACAATAATTTATTTAAGGGTCATTAATAATAAACTTTTATAGTAAACTTTCAGGTACATTTATGAAACAAACAATTGATTTCACATTTAAAAGTATTTTTACAGGGTTATCCCAATAACAATAATAGATAGGCTTAACCTTTTTATTCTAAAAGCTACTGTAGCCCTTTACAATTTATTTTATTTTTTTATTATTATTATGAACAAAGAAGTCACACTTTCTATTCTTGCATATCCTTATTCAAGGTCCCTTCCCCGTCCCACCACATCAGGTCATTCTCTCTTCTCCACAACTCCCCATCCCCTCCCTGGGCAGGCGGCAGACAGTCACATGTTCCCACTGTCCCAATATTGCTTAGTTCAGTCTCCACTCTTGGCAGATCCAGTTTTCTCCCCCCAACCTCAAGAGTGAGTCAGATGTTCCTCTAGCTTCTGATCCTATGCTGTTCAGTGGTTGTGGTTTGCAGCTTGGGTATGCTTTTAAAGTCCACTAATGAGTGAATACATCCTCTGCTTATCTTTCTGGGTTTGTGATACCTTGCTCAGGAGGATATTCTCCAAATCCATCCATTTGCCTGCAAATTTTAGGATATCATTTTTTCTTACTGCTGAGTAGTACTCCATTGTGTAGATGTACCACAGTTTGTTAATCCATTCTTCAGTTGAGGGACATCTAGGTTGTTTCCAGGTTCTTGCTATTACAAATAATGCTGCTATGAACATAGTTGAGCTAATGCCTT